>JBCEWB010145603.1:0-14099 GCA_039654565.1 Peronia peronii | reverse complement strand
AAAATTTAAAAGTTTAACTCTCAAAACCCCCCCCCCCCCCCCCCCCCCCCCCCTTCCACCTCGTCCCTCTCCCGTCGCTCCTCTTCCCTCTCTCCTCTCCTCCTCTTTCTATCCTAGAAGCCATTCTCAACACCAGCTCATGCCACAAAGACAAAGAGGACATTCGAATATTTCATTTTGTCTCCCAGTCTATCCCTGCTTAGATGATAAGCAAGCAGCTAATGATCCGAGTACACTGGGTTCTATAACAAGAATCAGAATGGTGATCAATTCTGGATTGACGCACCAGCCAAATGGGCGATATTTTCTTACATTGAATTTGGTTCATATTATTAATTATATTCTTGCTGTTCGGTTCTATATCAACAGATATGTGAGCTCTCTTTCACTAGTTCACCTCGCTCCTTGGGCACATATCAGACCGGATGTCTCTTTGATTTAAGAGATCTTCTTCAGTGGAAACTAAGAAATCCACCAATACTGTTTTGTGGAGCAGAAAACCGTTGATATGATCCACGTTGCACTACAGGCCTATTGTATTCTCACTTTTCACCTTAGGTCAAACCTGATTAACTCTTTGTCTACAGGAATTTTTCTTTAGATAGTCTCATAGCTCTATCATTTTTCCCATTTCTCAGTTACTAAATTATTTTGAGGAACTGTAACGTAGTTTCATAGACCAGAAACAACATCGCACGGAGCGATCACATATCATTACTTACTTTGCATGGGGATTGCTGGTTGGTTTAGCGTTTTCTTTCAAGTTCTGAGGAGATACTTATAATGTAGATTTAATTATTTTCATTCTTCTGGTGAATTAGTGCTTAACGCTTATTCTATAACTGATTCCAGCCGTTTCGATGAGTTCGACTCTCTCAAAGGTGCAGAGTGTGTGTTCAACCAGGCATAGCACAGGTTTGCTCATGGCCTCTGAATCAATAAAGAGCTAAGTTTGTTTGCTAAGCGCGCGACGTCGCGTTAAAGTTGTATAATAGTTTTGTTTCTATTTGCTCACCCATCTTTACTACACAGCAAGTCTACTTTTGTCTCGCCCTCTTTCCGTGCACTAGTCCTCGACATGGCCTCGGGGAATAACAAAAGTTTTTGTTTTGTTTTGCTTTGTTTTTTCTTTCCTCTTTTTTCTTTCTTTTGACAAACAGCTGAAGGTTTTTCCAGGTACAATCCTCTCTGAAAACTGCTAGATCTGTTGAACTGTTAGATCTATACCTCTGAACCATTTACTCCTGTTAGACTTTTTAAAAAATCATATTTCTGCAGTTTTATGTTTCCCTGACACCAGACATAAATTTCTTTAGATATGAAGAGATTATAAGCTGTTTATTGTCAAGAAAGAGCAAGACAACAAAAAATATTCTTCTTTCGCCCAAGGATTTTAGGCCATGTCCCTGCAGTTTCTTTTCAAGTCACAGTTGACATTAATTTCTTTAGCCATGTAGGGATGAAACGTTTTGACTACCGACACATATGTATGTGCACATAGGAATGCAAAGATACAACTTAAAACCATTTTTAGTTATAGAATTAAACTGTTTTCCTATGAACCACAAACTTGAGATTTCTCTCACATTTTGTGCGTGCTTGGATGAATGAAACATGGGAAGGTTAAACCGAAGACTGGACATTTCATGTAAGGACCTTTTGTCTTAAACAGTCCAATTATTTTGACGTGATGTACAGACACAAAAGTGAGCTCACTGTCTGCACGTGTACTTGTGTCTTCATTGTCCTGTCCCACCTGCTGAGCCGAGGTTATGTACCAACTTACCTGTCCCCCGTTCTAGCTGTGCTACGCATGTGAGTAAAAAATACACAGGTTTCTCTGTCACGTGTCAATGAAAGCTATCGACGCACCATCCTATTTTTAGATCAGTTGCTCCCAGGTTGTGAAGACATAGAGTAATAATTGATATTGACGGACGGATCCGATTATCTGGCTAGATGTCTTTGCCATGATAAGCTCTGCTGAATCTCTGTTACTTTTTCTTTGTTATTGTTTTGTTGTAGCTTGATCAGACAAAATCACAGTGGACAGACAGAGGCAAGCTATATAGGCGATGGATCACAAAATCGACAGAAGTGGAAACTAAAAATGAGTAGATATGAGGAAAAAAATGAAGAATAACTCAAGGTATTGACAAATACAAAACAGTCTAAATAAAGTGAGAGAATTATCACAAAAATCAACACATTAATCTATATTGGCATCGACAAAGTATTTGATGACAGAATTTAACATACAAACATATTGCCTAGATTGGCAACTGGACCACTCGCAAGTCACACAGTAGAAGCAACAATACAGTATATCCAACCACTGAGATGAGCAGTCACCCTAAACCCTAATACTGCCGGGACTTTGTTCAAGTTCATCCTCTTGTCTCAAATTTGTTAATATTGTGGATCCTAGTCAGATACTGAAAGTCAAACGTCCATATTGTTACTGTGAATTCAATTTTTTATCTGCTCAGGTCAAACTGCAACAGCTACTTTCTGGGTTTAGAATTTCTCAGTGGTTTCTTGTTATGATCTTGGAGAATAAAGATTTTTTTTTTTTATCGGTGCCAGGAATGCTAAACATTCGCTCTAGTATTTCCTGCGTCATAAAAGTGGTAATTTTTATCAATTTCAGGGAGTTATATTTCCTTATCGTTATCAAGATCTTTGTATTCCTTGAACCAAGTTGCGGAGGCCAGTTTCAAGGATTGAAATTAATTTCTCAAAATTCTAGTCGTTATAACATCCTGGCGGTCAGATCTAGTTATTAACAAGGATTTGTTATTCAAGTTTCTACATAAAAATCTTGGTGACCAGATCTAGCGGTAGGATTTGTTTTCTCAAACTTCTAGTTGTTAGGAGAGCAGATCTAGTGGTTGATGCTGATTTCTCAAGATTCTAGTTGTCATCACACCAGCGTCTAGATCACGGGTTTCCACCCGGGGGTCGCGAGGTCTTGGCAGGGGGATAGCGTAGCTTTGCTAGAAATGGCTTGGGATAAAATTAATTTCGACTCATTAATTATATTTTTTATGCTCTTAATTTTTTGTTTTTGTTTGTTTGTTTATTTGTTTGTTTTGTTTGTTGTTGTTGTTGTCTTTGTTTGTGTGTTTGATTATTTGTGTTTGTTTCAGTGCAAAAAGACGTGTGTTACATTGGTTCAATGTCATTAGATGACATTGGGGATGTCTGTATCGGTGTATACATATCTATGAGTGTATGTGCCTGTGTGCGTGTGTGTGTTATAAAATATAAATCAAGCTGCTGAGCGTAGGGGGTTGTGTGGCTTTCAAGTTTTTAGATAAGAAGTCGAGGGTGCAAAAACATTGGGAACCACTGGTCTAGATCTAGGAGTTGTAACTGATTTCTCACATTTCTATAATAATCCTGACAGTCTCGGGGTTAAGCAGTGATTAGTGATCTCCCTTGACTGATGCTCTCCCTTACCTCTGCCCAAGGCACACAGTCAGGGTGTAGTCGCAGACCCCCGTGCAGCTGCCGCCCCTGAGCTCCCCGTCACAACAATTGCCGTCAAACTGCAGACTGGCTGGGTTCTCGAAGCTCTGGAAGTTGAGGAACACCCGGACCCTGGCGTCCACGCTGCTCAGGTGCTGCAAGAAGAACGACAGTAATAATCAAGGACAATGTTGAAGCTTTCAAATTAGATACATACAGGCGCCGTCAGTGATCAGCTTATGGTAGCCATAAGACTTAGTATGTTATTCTTAAGGTGTCCATCTTTCTCTTTCTTTTGTCATTTCATCACACCCCCTTCCCGTGGCTCTTTCTCTTTCTCTCTCTCTTTCTCTCTCTCTCTCTTTCTTCACTATTTCTCGCTCTGTCGACCTTTCTTTCTGTTCACGCCCACCTTCTCCTTAACTGTTTTTCTCTCGTTTCTCGCACTCTATATATTATTACACCTCTCTCTCTCTCTCTCTCTCTCTCTCTCTCTTTCTCTCTCCGTCCTCTTCTCTTTTCTCTCACTGTTACAGAATTCGTCAACCAGTTGCAAAAAAAAAAAAAAAAAGAAAGAAAACAGAAGTGTGCTTCCCTGAGGACTGAGAATCGGAGATCTAGATCTAGGACGTATAAGGAAGAAAAATCTGGAGAAGCATATCTATTAATCCCTTGGGAAATATAGTGAGCTCTTTGGGAAAAAATCAGGAGAAAATACATTTAAACAGCTGATAAATTCCATCAACTGAGAAGACTGTTTAAATAAGACCACTGGAAAATGTATAGGTATGACGGGGAGGGGAGAGGGGAGGGGAGAGAAACAGGAAGACAGCTATATAAAACATTATTGAGGAAAGTTAAGAGTTAATGAGTGTCATGTGTTAAGTACAGAGATTTAGCTGAGAAATCGCTAAGTGAACCCTATCTTGTCTCATATTGACTCTGTGAAACCTGCTGGCAGAGGTTATCAGCAGGGACGTGTCCTTAAAATGCCATTAGTCTTGTGAATAGTCTCTTTGCTGACCATTACTGGTCACTTCAAGGTGCAAACAGGATGGCTATCTCCACCGGGTACATATCTGGACTCGTAAGCGGTGTGAGTCCCGGGGCTCAAGCAGAATATCCAATAGATACTTAGATTTCGTCACTTGACACGTTTTACTCTAGAGGAATAATGGTCTACTAATGCTGCTGACTTTAATTGATATGCTATCTCAACCCGTTTTCACTTTGAACTACGCACTAATTCTCATTTATCGGCTGTGGGCAAACTCTCTGCTACCTAAAAGGTTAAGAGAGATACTTATACCGCAAGCGATGAAAGGAGGAACTCATACATGGGAAATGAATAAAGGATGAATACGAGAGAAAAAAAAAAAAAGAAAAGAAAAGGAAAAGTCACATCAACAGGCCACGATGTAACTTACAACTTTTACCTCTGAAATAATAACAAATCTCTTTTCAACTACCGGTATAAATAATATCAGCTCCAAAACTGCTAATGTCGAAGTAGAATTTTTTTTTATGCAAACACGTTTTTAAAAAGACCCTCCAAAATATTATATATTTTATGTTTTCAGTAATTTTGTTCTGTAGTACTATAAGTAAAATATTAAGTCGACTGAAAAAACAAAACAAAACAAAAAATCACTCTGAAGCACAGAAAATGAAATCTAATAGCTCATACTCCCCATAGAAATTATATCACTTCATTAGTCTGTCCCAGAAAACATAGCAAATAATTATAATTAAATCTACTCACCGTGATACACAACAGAAACAATGCACGTGTTATCCATGCTGAAACACTGCTGGCCATGGTAATATATATCCTAGACTGGAAAGTTCTATGTTGTCTATGGGTTAGAGTCCAACTAGTCATTTCACATCACTTTGGCCTCTTCAATTTTAACACTGAAATCTTATCACAGGCCCGGAGGGGCCAAATTTTACTGTGGGTGGACCTTTTTTAAGTACTCAGTATCTCTATTATTATGTTATTAACACTGCTAAAACATTTCGAACGATTGATCAAAAGGCATGCAAAACTGTCCGCAGTAGACGACTTGAATAGTTCTTGGTTGCCTAACACATGTGGTGTAGAGTTCCCCGGAGTATTTTTGCTTGAGTCACTGATGTGACACTCTCGTAACGTTTGCCGTACCAAGATCCCTTGGATTTATCTCTAGGTTCTGGGTTGTCCTCTTAAATTCAATACTACTAAATTTTTAGTGTTTGCTGGTGGTTCTCTGGCTCTTATTACTACTCTGTTGCTGTTATTAGTTTAAAAGTTCTTACTGCCAGATGCTGGTGGATACCTCGTTACTCTAACAGTTACATCCGCCCCATGGTTTAGCTTTTATATCCCTGTAAATGAATGCATGCGCCTCGGAGCTAACTTTGTCATTCTTTTGTCAGAGCCCACACAGATCCCACCCTCGCTCACACGTCAGAACATCTCATCTGACAGAGGCGGTGACTTACTCCCAACATTGAATGGGCCGACACGGCCAAGACAAACAGACACGTCATACAGGAGCAAACCTAAATCCTATGCAAATACACATCAGTTTCCTGGACTATCTCCTCGCTGCTCATATTTTTATTTAGCGTAACTTTGTTGCCAGGCTTACGTTCTTCAATTCCGCTCTTCAAACCGCCGATAAGAAGCAGTTTAATTCATCCGAGATGATCACTGTTACATGATCATTAATTTCTCAGTCTGTTCATTAGATATCTAGAGGCCTCTCTATGTATCCGCCTATGGCGATCCTTTGCCCATATTTGGAGAAGCCGCTTATATTCAGTCACACCTTATACACTTTTCATGGGCCCACTTTCTTTCTTGTGATCTCCCTCTTTTGACGCATTGTTTGAGTTTTAAATACCATCTCAAGATTTCCTTGAGACTTTCCCCCATTCATACGTGATCCATTCAAAGGTATGGTATGAACTAATGGCCCCCAAATGACCAAAGTGATGTCAGTATTGTTGTGCCAATGTACTTTAGACATAGCCCATTCAGTGACAGACTTTCAAATTCAAACCTTGAGTCCGATGTTCATTGTTAACGTAGCGACAGTATGCAAGTTGTGATTAGTCATGAGCCACACAGAAAATCAATCCTTCCTGGGTTTGAAAAACTCACTGACTTTTTCATGATGCATGCATGTAAACCATTTAAACCAAAACTTTCTTGAAATTATTTTGTTTCTTCGACTGTCCACCATCGTGCAGAGAATCTTTTTTATTTCTAATCTTTTCGTAATGAAAAACAATCAACATTGTCTGGTTATGCTACATTTCCTCTCCTAGCATAGGCGCCATTCTTTGGTGACACAATGAATGCGTTAATCCCTGTGACTCTCATGTCACATTACACACTGCCTTGCAACAATGGAGGAAGTTCAGCTTGAATCACGGTGATTTTATCTCCTGGACTACATCCATCGAACGTTTAACAAAATGTATTCTATCTCTGGAGATTTAAAGAGAAATGATTATACATATACCATTTTTACCTATGGCGATTCTATGACATTTCACAGCAATATTAGTGTTTATTAAATTGTTGTAAAGTTTTAATGCCTTTCACTACGATCAATTTGTCACTATCATTGATCATAATAATGTCAAAAGTGAACAACATGATTAACTTTAAAAAAAAAAAAAAAAAGAGTACAGAAAACAAAAATCAGCTTGCCATTGTCACACGACGCCATGTTTTGCTTCAGATTTCTGAGGAATGTTTGCGGTATTGCTCAGAGAAGGCAGTGCCACATTTCACTAAAGAAACTGTGGAGATGTCATTGTTTGACTAAGGCTACCCAAGGAAGCGAACTGTTACGATATATAAGATCTACTGCCCAAGTACCGCAACTTCCCCGCAAAGAGAGGTAAAGGAGAGGGAGAGGAGGGAAATTTCCCAACGAGAGTGATTGCACGAGTAATACAGGTGTTTAACAGCGTTTAGGATTATAAAAATGTTCACATTATTCACATATTTAACACCAGGCACGCAGCTGTATGAGGTTTTCAAGGGATAGTTTTCTCTTCTTGTTCCCTTTTTTCACTTTATTCGGACTTTAGGATTATGAAATCTCGAGAGAAAGATTTTGGCAGTGGATGGAAATAAGATGTCTCAGTGGGGAAAAAGATATTAGCATTAGACCGGTGAAGTACATACGTAAACTTGTGTACATCTCCACAGTTTGCCAAGAAAGATCTGTTGAAGTAGTTTTAAAGGTGTAAGATAACATACCCATGAATACTAACTGATCTAACTCAGAATCCTCGAGCGTTCCCACTTCTCTGTTAGCGCCGTGTTCATTTACAACATCTCTCTAAGGGATGACATTTTTCGAAGCGAGTCTGAAAATCTTGACCGGAAAGGCCTCAGTTTGGGAGCTTTAATTAAAAGAAATCTTACATGGGGTTTTCACACCTTGATCCCCTACTCAGTTTAGATTTGATGTCCGATTTTCAAAGCAACAGCGGCATTGGCCTACTGTATCTCACATTACAAATTTGAAACCAGGTTTTCGAAAGTGAAGATGTGAGCTGCGTACATTGTGAGTTTACACAGAACTCTATAGCAAACGTTATCAGTATCCATTGTTTGATAAAATGCAGACCAGCTATAAGGGAAACACACAGAGTTGACATCGAGTTCACAAACAGGAGTGCCCAGCACACTGTTTCGTGGACACAAATGCCGCCCCCAAAAAAGGGATTAGTCACGAGTTCAAACAGAGAAGGAAGAGCCATGAGCTGATAACTAATGAAAAAAAACAAAAGGGGAACTGCTTGAGGATGTTTGAGGGCACTCGAGTTGTCAGCATAGACAAAGGGTGTAACACTGTGCTGTTACCAAAAGCGATAACATAATGAGAGGAAGATCGGTCTTAAAAAATTTGATCTCACTAGAGGGTGAGTTTGTTCACCACTCTCCTTTCATAATTTTTAAAAAGAGAGAGAGAGAGAGAAAAAAAAAGAGATTCTTGTCCACACATAATGCTTTTTACATATAAACGCACACATAGTTCCACCATTCAGTTTTTATACTCATAAACACACTCATTCTCAAACACTACAATATCGCTTCGATCTCTTACACTTACATACTCACACACATAAGATCACCTCTAATGGTTATGTCCACCTAAATAATTTTATTTGAACACGCGAAGTAGGTCAAGTGGCCCTTGACATTTCTACAGTTGAGGTTTCAAACAGAGCACTAAATTATATTATGTTCAAATCAATTCCAAGACAGAACATTAGACATTAGTTCGATCAATTAATCAGTCGCATGTATACCTCTGAGACTCAGAGACGTTCTATATCAACAGACTTGTCACGATACCTGAGTCCAATCTACAAAGAATCTGGCACATCTCTAGTCCTGGGAAACAGAATTTATTATATTGGTTCTATTCGACGATCTATTAACGTTAGTTCATCAACATTCCTACCTTGATGTAAGGGACATCTAGCCAGTCGTGATCGATAAATGCAGCAAAATTGGGGTAACTGATTGTGGAAAATCTTTAGCCCAAACCTCAAATGGAATGGCATCAAATAATGATGGTGATAATATTCGGAGATATCTGGATCAATACTTTCATATTGGTCTTTTTCTTCTGAAAGCAATTTTTCTTTCTTGGCATTTTTTTGGTGCGTCCTTATGAACACTTGTACATAATATTAATGCTTCTAACTAGGTTTAGGTAGTTTTTCTTCGTTCGTTCGTTTATTTATTTGTTTTATTTTGTTTTCTGGAGAATACAGTTCATTTTAGCATTTTTACGAACACTTCTTATAAAAATATAGAAGACAATAATAACTCCTGTTTACATTTTTCTCTTTTTTTCTCTGATGAAGAACCAATGAAATGAATAAGTTCAGAATTCATCTACGGATTGTCTTTCCAATGTGAGTGTTTTGCTCTATTATCAATAACCGGCTGGGGATCTTTGTTGTTCTTCAAGACAGTCCAGTATTGAGCAATTAATTTTTAAAGTTGAAAATCTTCCCTGTTCGATGAGTGAAACAAAAATTTAACGTTTTCTTTCACACTTGTAGAAAACCCACAGCCTTCGTGGGAGATTTTTTAAATACTAGAGGAGAACCCACGGTCTTCGTGGGAGACTATTTAAATATAGATCAAACCGATACAGCCCCGCGACTTAAAATGTATGGCAAGTGTGCGCACCTCGATGCTGGTATTTTGGATGATGAAACTGAATGCTACTCAAAGAAAACCTGTTGGCGCTTTTAACACGTCATTCTATCGAACGTACAATTCGGATCAAACACTCTCGCGAGTTTACCTTTCAATTATTATCGCCTTTTTAAGCTTTTTTTTTTCGGCTTTATGTAAATAGAAACACAGATCTATATGTCACAATGTTGTATGCCAAATTTCATATGGATACATTCAACAGTTTTCGAATTCATGAGCCTGTTATGGATTTTGTTATAAATTTATAGTATAGACAGAGCAATATCATAATTATTTACATGCTACTCTATCTTATTTTATTTGTTTTGTTGCACTAACGAAAAGTTAAGAGAGCTCGAAAATTTAGTATATTCCACAAATTTATTAATTCTCAAGTTATTGATTCCCCAGATCGGTGTTTGTTTGTTTTTTTCAATTTATTCAGTTAGTTATGGTTGACAGTCGACGTCTTAACATTCAAGACATTTACATAAACTGCTGATGATAGTGATCGCAGTTTAGCCTGATTTAATCATCCAAAACCTGTCTCGTGTTCGTCCATTGCATCCATTTGTTAACAGCAATTTTATTGCTTTCAAAGCTAAACACACGTAATGCAATAATTCACAGTTTGTGTTTTAGCTGAATAAGAGTATTAGTAGCCATGTCTGATAGCTAGAAACGACGTTTTCATAAACTTTTTGTTGTTTGTTTTGTTTTGTTTTGTTTTGTTTTTTGTAGCCCTAGCTGACACAGAAACAACCTTTTCTCTGGCAAAAGAACAATTGTCAGTAGACTGAATATTGTTATTTTATACAGTCAACAGATTGTTCAGATAAAAACAAACTGTGTTGTCGCATTTCCCTTATCTTTCCGCTAAATTGTATTATTGGAATAATTACACATACTTTTTAAAAATGAACTAATAAAACTATATTACTAATACAAGACGTAAAGGGTTAATGGTCTATGATGTAAAGAGTTAATGGTCTAAGACAATGATTAGTCTGCTCCATGCCTTTCATCTGTTACATCCCGGGACATTTCTCTGATATCAGTCTCGCTAACCTGTCGGCTGGTTTGTTTGTCTATGCTCTTATTCCCCAGTGGGTCACTAGAACATCTCCAGACTTGACGGTTACTGTAAGGGCACAGTGAACGGCAGTTATTCTGCTAACCCATAGAATCATCTTGCTCCTATCCCAGATCCGGACATGTTACCTTCAGGTATCCTTACTAATCTCTGCTTGTGTTTCTCCCAGCTTCACTTCGTCCTGTTAATCCAATTTATTCAGTTCATTTGAGACTGTGATGATGAGTAGATAAATAACGACAGATCAGATGACTGTCATTTGTCTTCAAGGCAGTTGGATGAGAAAATATTATGGCTTTTTGTTGTTGTTGTTTTTTTTACTGTTTCGTTTTTAATTAGCTTTCATAAGTGTTCATAATATATTTAATGTATGTTATGAATCGTCGCTTACATACTCAGAGTCTGTAAAGTAACTGAAAACGCCATGTTGCTACTCCTGCCATTTTGAAAAACAGTAGAAACATAAGTATGGGATGAACCGGTCGCCAAAATAATAATGAAAACCAGAGAAATTGGGATCTGCCGATAATATATTATTATATACCGCCAATATATTGTGGAGCAAGACACCTAATAGTGATTGTAAAAAACATACCCATCTGCGTGGTAGGTGCATCTACCACGTTTTCTTAGATGCCCCGTCCCACCTCCTCCTACCTCATTGCCATACAGTACCACTTTTTTTGTCTTTTCTCCCTCTCTCTCTCTCTGTCTCTCTCTCTCTCTTAATCTAATTGCACGATCCCATTCAGTGATACACGTGAATCATTTTTTTAATTAATGAGAAAGAGAAATCATAGCTGAACCTAACCGATGCAAAGAAAGATGCAGAGACAGCATCAGGATCCGGACTCTCAACGAGAGACAAAGTAGATATCTCCGACATCCAGAGAAAGCTCTCCCTTCCCGTCTCTCTTACTCACATGCTTATTTTTCGGCATTGCAATGTCAGCAGTGTGGAGAATATTTGGGACAGTATATGCAATACATCGGGGCGATGACTTGTAAACACAACGGAAAATCGTCCCAAGAAATAAAAAAAAAACAACAAATGACGCAGTACGCGCGCTGTGACCTATGCCATCCTCACTTCATGATTATTTTTGCCTAATTCTGTCCCTTTCTCCCCCCCCCCCCCTCCCCCCGCGCCCCCAGTCATTTTATTACTATAAAACCTGATACACAATCGTCATCTATGAAATACATTAATCTATGTTGGAAACTGTGTCTTGGTCGCAGTAAACAATATTTCGGTCAGGAGCTAAGCTGACATAAAGTGCGGTTTCACTGAATGAAATTATTCATATTACAACGCGTGCAGTATCTTCGATTTTTTTCAGCCACCTGGCGGGATGGTGGGGTAGACATAAGAGCAGTATCTGTTTGCTTAAGCCAAAGCCAGATTTAGGGATGGGGTGACCTGATGGCTGCAGGCAGGACCAGGTGACAGGAGAGCTAGGATAGAGACTTACACTAACTTACTTCGACAGAACAGAACAAACTACCTGTAAAAGGCTGAAAGGCGTAAAGAGAACGTAATAGAACGTCTATTTCATGATAATGTAATTATCGCACCGACTTCTGCCACTAGGTGACCAAAATGGAATCCTCTTTGTCCAATCAAACTGCATCGTTTGATTTGGTAGGAACATTGGATTAGACCTTAAAAATTCTAGGTCTAGATTGTAGACTCCTCAGGGAGAAGTGCCACATCAGGTCAGTCACTTCAGGAGAATTAGCACTGAGGTTGAGTTTAGGGTTAGAGTTACGATAAGGATAAGAGTTATGGTGAGATAAATAGTATAGGATTTATTCAATTACCCTGGAACATGTAGTTACAAGATTAAAGTCACCTGGTAGCACTAGATCATTGGGACTGTCTTGACTAACTGGTAGCAATAGACCGTTGCCTGAATATTTCCCAACCTATTCAAGCAGAAATTTCCACAAAATTAATAGTCAACTTATTGCATCAAATAGATACTACATGGAAAAAATAGAGGAAGGAAGAGCCAAGGAAAATAGGAATTTAGTATATTGATAGCTAATAACACCATCCGCAATACTAAACTGATCAGGAGGACTGTTAACAAAGTAAACTGGTGTGGCAAGGTTATCGATACTGACATCTAGAGAGAGCGATGGCACAACTTCATCGTCTAAAAACTGCATTTCATTCACTATTTGTAATGTTTTAAAAATAGAGATCCCAAAACTAAATTTTCTCCAAACTGCGTTTCCACGAAAAATGTGTTTAGTCACAGTCCATTGTGGACCCCGGTAGCACGGATCAAACTTACGGGACCAGTGAGTTTCAGTGTTTGATTAAGATACAAAGTTGTGTCATTATCAAATACAGGCCAGGAATTTCTCAGGCGTCCCTCCCGATTGCAAGCTTTCAGCTGCACACTGCCAACTGGTTACCTATAGCCGGCGTGAACCACACTCCCATATTATGCTATTGAAGAAAGGATGAAAATAAGTTTCCATCAAATAATGACACATGCCCCGAATAAAAATAAAATTTCACAGGAAAAGAAATTACCGTACTTCTTTGTGTGTCCTAGCCAGGGCATCAATTCACTAAACTATTTTTAGCATTTAAAAAAAAAATAGAAATCTCACTGATTACATGCATACTACTAAACAAAAATTTGAAACTGTTCGTATTTCGTGTTAGATGTTAAAATATTTCAGATTAATTACTGATCTCGTAGTTTATACATTTGGAAATGGAATCAGGTGGTTAAATGTAAATGTTACATCTGTGTTACAGAGATCAGCTTTCAATCTATTCTTAGCGTTAGTGACGGACTGTGTGCCTGTGCTCGCGCTAAAACTGTTCATTATGAAATAAAAGCCAGAGTCAACTGTTTGCCCGTCTTAATATGTTCCCTTTGTTCAGTTTATTTTGGTATGAAATGTAGTCACAAACCCAGGGCCCCCCCCCCCCCAATTTCTCTCTCTTTGAATACACAGTCCAATATTTCTCATTCCACTCCTCCTTTTGTGTGTGGTGTGTGTGTGTGTGTGTGTGTGTGTGTGTGTGTGTGTGTGTGTAAGGGGGGGTTAAAGGCTCGAAATCAACTCTTTATGGGCACAAGGTTAAAGGCTCGAAATCAACTCTTTATGGGCTCAAGTTGATATGATACAGCTTCCGGATGGTGGGCTGACGTATTTTTAATGAACTATTTATATATCAGATAAGGTGTCTGACTAAGTTAGTGTGTCATCGTTGAATACTATAAACATGCATGGTTGTTATGCATCTTATCTTCGGTGTTTGTAAGCTGTTTTGTTGTTGTTGTTGTT
>JBCEWB010145592.1:0-10822 GCA_039654565.1 Peronia peronii | reverse complement strand
CCACTGTACACAAAGCTCCGACTGAGCCAGAACTTGGGTGGCAGAGGGGTCGGTCAACCATTGAATGACCACCCTTTCAACACACTTTAGAATGAACATATCAACATTTTTATACCAGTTTTATGTTCAGAGAAAAAAAAAAAAAACTTCAAAAAAAGAACAAAAAAGAAAACAAAACAAAACAAAACAAAACAAAACAAAAAAAGAGCAAACAAAACAAAACAAAACAAAAACAAAATCGAATATTTTGAGCATGAAGTGTGCCCGTTTATCTCAAAGAAGGATATTTGCATACCTCATGTCCTAACTGTTCAGTCTTTCATAAACTAAAACATGTTCCGCTTAAAACTGGATTATCCCGCTATTTTTCATGTCATGTAAGCTTGCGTTTTTATTTCCTTCAATTTGATGGAGTCCTTATTTCTGTTTGACTTTGAGGAGGAGAATATTTTTCCACATTACACCTCAGAAAGAACAAGCATTTTTTTAATCAGACAAGATTTTGTCTCACTTAAATAGTTAAATAGCCCTCCTCCTGATCCCCCCCCCCCCCCCCCCCCCCCCCAGCACACACTTTTTTAGGATTGCGTCGGATACACTGATGCCCATATCTTATACAAAGATCATATGATATTGCAAGCAACTGAGGTTAAAATCTAGAACCTTAGCTTAATTTTGGAATCGAGGAATCAGGAGTGGAGGCTTTAAGAACAAGTTTATTATGATGTATTTAATCTTTCGCCACTGGTGAGCTGAAAAACGTTGACAGAGAGAGCTTGTAATAAGGCTGAAAGCATGATGGAGAGAGAGAGGGGGGGGGGGAGGGAGCGAGAAGAGAGAGAGCGGTTGAAAAGGGAGGCGGATGAGTAGGTAATTCGTTTTGATTCTATTGAAGCACACTTCGATTAGAAAAGATCATCTAAAACTATGGCAACAAGAACAAGAAGAATGTGCACAATGATACTAGCAGTAGGAACAGCAACAACTGTCAGTGGACATGAAGGACATGATATTCAAACGATGAAGTTGATGAGATTATTTAGTTACAGTTATATATAGAAGATATGCAGACATATCAAATGCATTCAGACTCTTACACAAATCAATTGACTATACATGTAAATGTACTTGAAGCGTTTTACCAAGCGTAACTTTTTAAGAACTAGCGATTTTTTTTATGTATTTCAATGTGACACAATGATTCATATTTTTTGTTCTCGAGGTATGAAATTCATCACTTTTAGATTGTTTACAGTTTTTGCTAATGGTCATTATTCTTTGTTGTTGATGTTGCAGCCACTATGTGACTTCCCGATCACCTATATCAGTGTTTAAGTAACTTTAGTTGCTAGAAAAGTGTTAAATTTATTTGTTTATCTATTTGTTTAATTTCTTGATTCATTTTAGAGAAGAAAATAATTTCATGAAAATCATTTACTATTTATGTATTTATGTATGTATGTATTTAGTTATTTATTCACAAATATATTTGTCTATTATGTATTAAACAATTTATGGGCACTACCTTTTCACTGCGGTCCCGGTACAAATGGCATATATCGATACTGCGATTATAGCCTCGGCGATATACATATCGATTACTGTAAAATGAAGTAGACCAACCCCTGGCCCGAGCCTGCTGGGACCTTCGGCTGTGCATACCGCCGAGGCAATAATCGCAGTATCGATATATGCCATTTGTACCGGGACGGCAGTGAGAAGGTAGTGCCAATTTATGTATGTACTTATGTACATATTTGTGTAACGCTTTATCTTCCTTTGTCTAATACTATCAAACTAATTTTCGCCCACCGCTTGCATCGTTTCCTGTTCAATGACAAAGTAGCGAATACTCCAACATTAAACAAGCCATTATAATTCCATATCTCTTAGTTTGTTTGTGTGTTTGCTTGTTTGTTTGTTTGTTTGTTTGTTTTTCTAGTAACGATGAAGCCTTCACATCAAATAATAATAATAATAATAATAATAACAAAAAATGATCGTCTAGGGTTTAACTGCGTGCCCAAGCTAGATAGAAGGAATTTTTGGTTTAGAAATTTGGAATTTTTAGAAATATTATCCTTCCTGAACAATGGTGTCTCTGCCTACTCTTCATCTGATGTTTAATTGTCAAAGGCTATTTAACGTGCGTAACGGACACACGGGACCTCCGAAATATATTCGTCCTTATCCGGCAAGACTACCCATCCAAGAAGCAAGGGGATTGTTGAGTCCCTGAAAGAGAACAGATTGTCATCTTTCCTATCCTTATGGTAATGATGATGTTGGCGTTATTGTCGCTGTTATGGCGATGGCGATGATTGTGCTGTTTCGAGTTTTTCAAAGACATATCAATATTCAAACAGATTTTCTAAAAATGGTTCTGCATATCTGAGTGTATGAGAACAGTTTGTGATACATTTTGTCGTTGCACGGACCGAAACGGCTAACACTGACCTATGGTGTTTTTATTTTATTTTATTTTTCCTGAATTAAGAGTGTGCGACGCACATACCACATCCTATAAATAACTTTCAAACAATTAAACTATTCACATAACAGTTATAACTCGAGTTAGCCAAATAAAGCATTCAGACAATGAACGTTTTTTTTCCAGCTACCTAAGTTACTTCTTATCAAGTACAAGAAGTATAGGCCAAGCATTCTATCTAAAGAAGGAGAAAAATCATTTTTGTTTTTCTTTTTGCAAAAAGTTACGAACAAATTATCACGATAAGAAAAAAAAATATTTTCATCACATAGTGAAATTTTCAGAATTTTATGTCACTCATGTTTCAAATAAGAAGAGAAAAGGTGTTGTTTTCTTCTTTACAATACTTGTTTTATGGCTTTTGTACTTGGCAAAGGGAAATATTTGCCTGACGGTCAAAATGGCTAATTAATTCAGATTTCTTGAACTGTCGGCTGTCTTCTGGCTGAACTGAATAGAGCATCAGTCATTGCATTGTAACACTGATTTTGTTATTTAGATGTTCATCATGTACTTTGAGCGCCAAATTTGGCCATTAATAGCAGCAGAATTATAGTGTCTAAACAGGCTAACTCGACTGTTCATGCAATTAATCATAATAATTGATAAAATATGTTTTATGAGGAAAATTTTTAGTATCAATACTGATTCCTAGCTTCAAAATGCGTTATAACAGTCCAGCTTTTAAATTGTTCATCCTCTTCTACAATTTGTAGAAAATCTAATTGCGCCGTTAACAATTTAGCACCGGGAATTTGTATCCATGAATTAGTTTACTTACTCCTTACTTCTCCTTTTTTCTCCCTTTTTTATTTTGTACCCTCCCTTCTCTTCCCTCCCCCCCCCCCTCTCTTTTATTTCTGCCCTCTCCTTTCCTCTATGTCAAAAACATTATACATGTAACTATCCATCGACTCAGGTTGCTCAATAAAAGTTGCCAATGTATTATTGTCTGTGGAATATCAGAAAGACGAAATGTGCAGATTTTCAGCAAATGAATGAACACAAGTAAGCGGCTTAGTTTAAGTATAGAAGTTTATTGCCAGTATCTTTGAAACATGAAGAAAACAAAGACACAATGTAAGGATGTGAAATACCATGGTCAAGTCAGTTGCTTCATAAAGACGTAGAATTCTCAATAGGCATGACTGTGTTGAATAACTAATATTAATGCATTAAAAACATACTCTCTTTTCCTCTACTCCTGTCTCGCTGCATACCGCTTTTCACTTTCTTTTTGTTCTCTAGCATAATAATATGAGTTATAAATAAACTACAGAAGAAAAATTGTCATTCTCTCTCCTCTATACGGTTGTATCTCGAGCTCTCCTTTACACAATGTTCCACGGAATAGCAAGAACAAGATCGATAACAACAACGATGACAGCAGCAGTAAAGCAAACAATGACAACAACGATGACGACAACAAAAGAACAATAGCAAGAACAAAATATAAAACTGAATCATGGGAATTCCGGAACAAATTTTATATATTTGAATCACTTCTGGTTAATCCAAATTTCAGAAATAAAGTGGATTTTCTTTTCTTTTGCCTTTAATTGCAAAGTGGAATTGCTGGGATTTTCTAGGTTTTGGCCGGTTTTCACAACCTTAGAAGTAACGAATGCCCTATTCAGGAAGCCACATTAAATAGGTAGCGTAACCTAATTGTTTGTCTGTTGACCTGCTTGCTCAGGTCTTAACGCTGTTCCGCTCAAAGCCATAATTTATCAGGATTCCAAATGTTGTTTTTAAACTGGTGCTGTGCATCGGAATATAATTTAAGTTTACCAGCCTGTTCGAAACCTAATCAAAATATTGCACATACACCTTTTCATCATATCATATCCCTTACACACGTGAATATACCACTGTTAGTATTCAGTTCTCGGTAAACACACGTACTTGAAATGTTCCAGTTGAATTCTCTTTCCTGCCTCTTCAAGATTTCCTGAATTACTCTGCAGCTTTGGTTCCGAAAAAGCTGATTTACAAGAGAGTGGAATGCACAGTCATGTAAATGTATCGGCTCATAGAGTCGATATTTAGAAAACACAAAGGTAACAATGGAGACGTGGGAAAAGCCGCAAAAATATGACACAAGTAAATGTATACAGTCTATATTTCAATATGAAATTACAGGCACAACTATATGGACACATCAGGAAGTCTAATTTTTGAGAATGTGTGACAAATTGAGTTATAAATTGAAATGTCCTGAAGTTTCTTACTTTGTGAAAAAATCTGTCAAGGAATTGTTATAAATTTTGAATAAGTGTTTTTCTTTTATACTGTAACAACTATAATTAAATGTTTTCATAAAGAATGAATTAATGTATGCTGCAGGCAATGAACCCACAATGGACTTCGGGACACACAAAGTCTCTCGGAGAGTTCTTTTTTTTACCCTCGAAATGTTGTCTTTCTCTCTTTCTTTTCTTTTTTTTTTCTTAATTTTATATTTAAAGACCCTAAGAATTAAGACAAGACAGATTTGTTTCTCTGAGAGGGGCAAGTAGGCATAAAAAAATATACAATGATAATAATAATAATAACAATAATAATAATAATAACAATAATAATAAATAGGAATCGTCTCCTCTCTTCCCTTTTCACTCAGCAATTTAACTTTTATGGAGAGAATAGTTTGTTGCACTGGCACAGAGAATATGACATCACTGCGCCGTCTTGCTGATAAGCAATCGTTAAGCGTAAATAAAATAAAACAAAATAAGATAAAATAAAAACAAAATGAAATAAAGTAAAATAAAGTAAAATCAAATCAAATCATGAGAATAAATGAATACAATTTTTTAAAAAAGAAATAACAAAGAAATAAAATGCAATAAACAAAAAACAAAACAACATGGAGAGAGACGTCAAAGAAAGACAAGTATATTAAAATTAATGAAGTATTTTTTAAAAAATGAACATTAAAGAGGAATAAAGAAAAATGAAGAAAAAAAAAAAAGTAAAATAACGCCTATTCCGCTTTCCACTCTCTTTCTGATCATATTTACCATAAATTAAGAGACAAAATCTTGATAAACTATAACCTCAAAAAGCATTTAAAGCGAGATTTAAACGTTAGATTAGAGAACTACCCGACAACAATTCCCATTGTTCTCTCTATCTTCGAAAATGATTCTAAACATGCAATATAATTTGAATGATAAATCGCCGAAAATATTTGGCCCAAAATGTAGGCCTATGTTTAGTAAAATGACGTTTTCGTGCAAACCGGTGTATCTTAGGGTGTTCTTGGTGGCAAGGTTGGGACAACTACACATCATTACATTTTCTTTCCACCAGAAATCAGTGCAGCAGCTTGGGCTGTGGCAAAACACCAATGGCATTGCATGAAACTCGATCAAAATACAGAGATGATTCCATGTAAACAGCATATCAATTATGTTCATCGCACAGAGCATTCATTTGGTAGAAACCCTAGATTTTCTTTTGGACTGCAGTGCAATGAAAGAATATTCAGAATTGTATATTATTATTCACTACATATACTCCTTATATGTATTATTATTTTTTTTTTACAGGAAAGTCGGAAGTCCTGTCGGGTGGTTCTAGAACAAAAAAAGGTGTTTTACCTTTAAATTTCAATCATTTATTGATCTATTATTGTTGGTGCTTCTAAAATGCAGTGCAGTATAATGTCTTATATCTAAGAAGAGTTTCTTACTGCAGTCAATATTTATGAACTGAAGATTTCACACGGCACTAGTCGGTTATTACTATGAGATGTGCAATAAAATAAGATTAATTCTTGACAGATATAGCAGGTAAATAATAATAATGGAATAAATGGCAAGGCTGAGCAAAGGATTGAATTAGTGGCAGTGCTAGCATATTAAAGACCTCCATAATAATAATACATCTGCAACGACAATAACAAACACATATAGCTACTACATTTATGAGAGCAGCGGCAATCATGACTTTTGATATAACACGATCGAAAACAACATTGAATGGACGATAAACATGACTGCTATCATGTTAACATGGATGATAACGCTGAAAATGGTTTGGCGATGACGAAAATTGTAAAGTAATGTAACAATAAACAAACAAACAAAAAGGAAAAGAAAAAAAAACAGCAACCATTCAACAAGAAAATAATAAGTAAATAACGAAATAAGAAAAGTATTTAAACATTTTACAACGAAGACTGCAGCAATACACACACACACACACAAAAAAAAAAGGTGCAACATTAATGATTATTACATGTAGCATAATAATATCAACAACAACAAAGAATAAAAATAATTGTCCTCAGAAACATCAAAGAGAAGATTGTACATAGTGTTGATGTTATTTCCATTATGTAACAAACATAACAACGACTAGATAACAGTAACAAACAAAAACAACACAAATAAATTACAGTAAATGAATGCTACATAAGGTGATAAACAACTGAAACATTCACAACAGAATGAGACTTGTCAACACGATCGGACGCAAGGACAGAAAACGATCATAGGATACATTCAAATAGAAAACAAAATACGAATTTGATCAAAACATCAATGCAGAGCCGCTCTGCACTGAAACAATATATTAGAAATAGCTGAAGTGTAATCAAACATACGGTCGAAGAGTACAGATGTGATCAAGCAGGTGGCTCTTTCTACGATAAGAATTACACACAACAAAGAAAAACATTATATTTATTTCATTTATTACTTAAGTAATGCTCACTGTAGTGAAATGTTTTGATATCTTATTACCAACATCTTTGAATATGTCAATAACACGATATTATTCAATGAATCATGCACTTAAACAGTTTTTGAGGTTTCACGCAGAAAAAATATCCCTTCGCCTGATAAACGCCCAATTTTCAATACATATACTTTTACCAAAACTACAATTATTCGTAGTAGTATAAGTAAAAGATAAAGTAATCCTTACTGTATCGCATATAAATATAAGCATACCGGGGCTCATATGTTTTTAAATACCAATATGACTAATATGAGGTGAGTTTATTTTAAGTTTGTAACTTAATATTTGTTTTATTTTATTTTATTTTACTTTTTATTTTACTTTATTTGTTTTAGCTTTAGTTTTAGTTTTCTTTTGCTTTATTTGCATTTCGTTGTTTTTTTGTTTTGTTTTTTTTTTGTTCTGTTTTGTTTTGTTTTTGTAAATTTCATTTCATTTTGTTTACATTATTTTATTTTATTCTGTTTCACTTTTGCTGGAACATGATACTTGACACAATGTATTTAATTAAAGCTACTCAGATAGGCCTATTTAAGAATAGTACTATACATGGTCTTCAGCAATTCAATATCGTCTTCAATGTCGTCTTCATCGTCATAACCGATGATGTTCCAAAGGAACTTCCATTCGAACTCCCCTCTCATGCGACACAGTTGACACAGCCTCCCCACCACCCTGCCAACTTTCGACAAGGTCGCTAAAGTCAGGAAGTTTTGATGATGTCAGCATGTTTTGCTGAGAAGCCTCTAATCGATTCGTGTCATTTACGTTGACTCCATTCGCACCGTGAGGCTCTTTCCAGAAACTTTCTGGAAAATTCCTGTCGTGCATTGGAATGGCATTGGAACTCCCGGTTTTGTTTGTCTGAGAGAGAATGGGAGGCAATGTGCTAACTTTTGATTTAGAATTAAAACCTCGGTGTTTTTTATCACTCTGGATGAGATTATGAAGTCCAAACTCGAAAAGTTCGGTTAAAGGTCCCATACCTAAGGAAATGTTCCTTCTCCCACTGAACTGCGATCTGTTATCTGCATCATTGTGAGGGGATAAAGATGATGATGACGACGATGATAACGAAGATAATGATTTCTTGGTAGTTTTGTTAACAGGTTCTGTGTCTCCTTGAGCTATCCTCAACAGATCTGCATAATAAAGTTCCCTCCCCGATTTTGTGGTTGCCCATTTGTCTTCATAGACATCGCACGCATCATCTTGCTCTTTAGTCCGTCCGAAAAACTTTCTGATATCGGCACTGACCATGTCTGCGAATTGCAAAAGTTGTGACGTCACATCCGGCTGTTTCCGGAAGTTTCGTCGGTACTGTTCGTAGCTGAGTCTAAGCTCCTCCTCCTCGTCCAAATCACTGATTTGGTCCTCGTCCACATCCTCGAATTCTTCCTCACTGTACATTGGAGGAGGCCGAGGGGCTTCAGAATATGAATGTGAGTACATCATGGCGCTCTCATGAGGATGTTTCTTGTACATTTGGTCTTCTTGTTGGCATTGCATAGGTTGGTGATGGTATTGCTGTTGTTGTTGCTGTTGCTGATGTTGATGCATGTGATGATGATGCTGATGCTGTTGATATTGTTGTTGCTGTTGTTGTTGGTGTTGATAATGGTGATGGTGGTGTTGATGATGAGACTGCTGCTGGTGCTGCTGTTGCTTTGAATGATGCATGTTGTTGGGGATGTAATCCCGAGCTTGGGGCGGGGAAGTCCTCACCATGAAGTGAGCCCCACGCGGATCATGGTCGTGCATGGCGAACACCTGGATGTTTGAATATACACTGATCACCTCTCACTGTTGTTGCTTAAGTGGTGTTTTTGTTCTTGAAAACAACATCATAGGGTGTTCGAATCAGATGAATAATCGTGACTGATTGAAATGAAAACCATTGTCAGGCAACGCATTTAGCCTAATTCTCAGAGTGCAGGCAACAGAAATTCGATCAAGCTGGAAACTTTCGAAAGCAGTTGTAACTGTCTGGGATACTCCCCGAAACTATCCCAATATTATTCTTCAGTGGCTGAATTATTCAGAAAAACTTGATGCTTTGCACACAGATAGCAGACATTATGTTTGAGAGTGTACAGATCCAGTCATTAAAACTCCACGTGTGAATTCTGTAATACAAAAATAGAAAAAGACAATTTGTTATTATCTTAATTATTAACTGTATAATTATTTAAAGAACAACGGAAATTTTCTTCCATAGAAGAATAAAAAATGTCATTATAATTATGCAATAATTTTTCAAAAACACAAACAAACAAACAAACAAAAAGAAAAATGCTTGATGTTGCAATAATGTAGTTTGATGTTCACGGGCACTTCAATTTTCTCCATGAAGAAGTCCATATTTCACAGCATTTCATTCTCATAGCGAAAATTTTCAGAGCAAGAGATTCAGAAAATTTGACCAGACTTGAGACAAAGTAATCCCAGAGAAGCTTCCACTCAGTAGGCCTGTGCATGATCGACAATGATGTCCATAACCGATATAAGAGGTTACCATGACCGGTCATGCACAGGCCTACCACTCAGGACAGAGTGGGACCAAAAAGAAATGACTAAACTCCATCACGTTGATAGAAACAATTAAATACTGTAACAATGAAAAAAAAAGGTTTAGAACTAGTAACCAATGCATTAAACCGACTTATTATGTCTAAATGCAACAGGACACAGATATGTAGGACTCACGGCTCTCTGTCTACTCAAATTCGAGGAAGAGCCAAGGACTGATTTAGCTGTGTTAACACATGGATCAAAGAGAGAAAAAATCAAACCAGCATAGCTGTAGTGCCGTTCACCTGCATGTAGGCTGCATGTGCTGCCACAGAGAATGCTTAACAAATACATGTATCAACATATTATTCAGTCACAAAAGACATCACATGAATCGGAGCGGATAACATATTAAAGTAACTGCCACAACGGCACCAGTGCAGATGACACTGCACTGTATATTCTGACGAAAAGAAGCTAAGTATTATTAGTAGTGAATGAAGAATTAGATAGCAAAAGTCTAGGCCTGCTTGCCTCCTTCCGAGACAGTATGGTAAGGTAGAAGTGATCTCGTTGTATTGTGCATTGTTGTTGTTGGAATAAGTAAATAGAATCATATTAAATTCTGTGCCACCCATGTTCTATTTGCAAACATGAAAGCGCTAGCACTTCAAAGATCCACAAGTTTTCTTTCTTTCTTTCTTTGTTCTTTCATATTTACTTTCTTTCTCTCTTTCTTTCTTTCTCTTTTTCTTTCTTTCTTTCTTTTTTCTTTCTTTCTCTTTTTCCTTTTTTTAGATGTTCTTTATTTTTTCTTTCTTTGTCTTTATATCTTTTTTTCCTTTTTCCTTCTTTTTTTTTTCAAACAAGTTTTCATGTATGTTGATTTTCGTATACAAAATATACAAATTTCAGACTCAACATATTAAACATTGAATTGTTGCATAATTTTGCGTGTAGGGGGACGCAGTGGCTCTGTGGTTTGGCGTCTGTTCTCGGAGAAAACGGGCCGGGATCGACTCGCGGGTCTTGCATCGGGGGATGGAAGGACACGAAGATCGAAAACCCGCATTT
>JBCEWB010145581.1:0-10822 GCA_039654565.1 Peronia peronii | reverse complement strand
GAAGTGAAAACCCAACATTCACTTGCTTTCTGTCATATTTTATTAGCCCATTCTTCGATGCCGTATTTCATGATAGATTTTTTCACTTGGTTTACACTATGATTTTACAATTCAATTGTCTAAAAGAAATAGTTTTTTGTAACCAATTGCTCTGAAAGTTTGCATGCTCATAACTAAGTCAAATTAAATGGGGAAAAAAAACATGATAAAGATTAGAGTGTGACCATGAGAAACATGAATATTGTTCAATTCCTGTGTTCAGATAATTTTATATTTTTTTTTCAGTAACGATTTCCTGTCATATGAGCTTCAGCGCCGAGCTCAATTACAGTTGTATTGGTGCTGTTGATATGACACTTCATTATTTATTCAGATAAATAAAACTAGTACTGCCATAAAGTGCATCTTTGTCTCTGTCTCGTTATTGGATTGTAGTCGCACTGGTTTTATCACTGAATTAAAAACGAGCCTTGTTTCACGTGTATTCTCTATGAAATAAGGCGGCGAGCAGCCCACAATGCAGGCCCAGTCACGCAGATAGCATGACTGGCGTGTGACCTCCAGCCCTGGGTCAAGTCGGCCAGCCAACTAAGTGCGCCGCTACGGAACAGCCGTGTCCTTTACATTAACATGACGTTTGGTATTGACAAACTACCTTCTTACATAAGACAACATATTGCTCATTAGACCCACTACTTGAGTACCAAGTGTCTTTGATGTGATGTCGAGAAACCACTAATAGGAAATTTCAAGGTACTTTCAAGGACCTTGCTGACAACAACAGTTATGTTCCAAAAGGTCAGGACGAGTATGACCCACTCTTTAAAATATGACTAGCTATAACAGCTGTAAAAAAGTGCCTGCAATTCCGAGTAGCTACACCAGTGACAGTTGTAGACTATCGCAGGGTTCAACTTCTAGGATAAAAAAAAACAATGTTTCCAGTGTTGACAGAAAGACATAAGAACAGCTGCAAATAAAAGGCCTGAGACAGTCTTTGAGTGACCCCCATGGGGGCCCGGGGTTTATAAGTAGTCTGCTCCCACTTGCAGGTAGTTTAAGCCCACCATCAGTGGGGTGTCTCTCAGTCTCATCCTCGACATTCCAGGAGAGACATCTCTTCTCTCTCTCCTTGCTCCTGTCTTCTGTCCCACTTTCTTTCCTCTCTTCTTCTTGACGTGTAAAGGTATCTTACCGTGTTTGACACAATATAGTTGTAATCCTGCTGTGTCGTTAAACCCCAACATAACACAACACAGTCTTTGGGTGTGTTCTATGTAACACGCACTTGTGTAATGAACTGTGTTTTGCAGAATTTCATGCCCAGCTCAATTAAAATAAGTTTTTTTCACACATGGAAGGACGAAATGTAAACAAAATTGGTGAGGGTTTTTTTTTTTCATTTTTATGCATGTTTTTTTTTTTTTTTAGCACAAGCAAAAACATCACACACACTAACAAATATGTCAAATGACAGGAAATTCATTCCTCTATACAATGGACATTTTTCTGGATTTTTTAAGCCATGAATAATCGAGTTACACTTGTTTTTGTGAGGTGAGGTAACAAATAATTTAGAGTTATTCCCCTCACACCAGGACGCTATGGAAGTTTTCCGGCATGGCTGTGGGAACTTAATGGTTAAAATTGCATTCTTTGGGACTGAAATCTTGTTATAAAAAACAATTCACTTGTCAATTTCAGACACATATGCAATAACCAGATCCCCTTGTGTTCAAATCAGTGTAAAAAATTCTCCTTTTCCAAAAATAAAGCCGTGCAACAAGAGTATATTTATAAAAGCATAAAAAAGGCTGTTATAGCTGATGAGCCAAAATAAAGCTCATTGTCCCTCTGATGAAAACTGGAGCAGAAAAATTTTTTTTAAAAATGACAGAATTAGGCTAAGGAATAAAGACAAAGACACCATGAACTTATATGATGATTTAGAACATGACTCACTTAAAGTTGATGTTTTGTACATGAAAACCTAATTGCTTGTGGATTCATGAATCTTCAGAACGCTTCTATTTTTTGGGAATGGACGGCAAACTTGTGCTTATCCAAGATCTCCATTCATTATTTTGTCAGCTTTTCTTTTCCCACAGAGTACGTGTTTTTTGGCAGTATTATTGTTAAATTATGAATGTCTATATTTCAGTGACTGTTCAAGCATTGTTCAATGGCTTTTTTAAATTGATTTAAAGTTATGTTCGAAAGATGTTCGATGTTTTGTCAAAATTCAAAGTAATTATGAATAAAGTGCAATTGCTTCATTGAAACTATGCATTGTGAGTCTAATCCAGCTCTGTGAGTCTTAATTTATCCAAATTTTCAACACAGAAATTAAATTATGAAAAAGGGAAGTTTTCCACTTCTTTCGGACATAACTATGATGACACAAATGGAGACCTACAGATATTTAAAGTTTTTTTTTTTCCTGATCTTCTGCATTTTATATGTTTTTCATGGGTTTGTTTTAAAACAAAATCACTTAGGAATCATGAAAGTAATTTTTGTTAGTTCACTTTCTAAAAATGTGTCATCATAGTTATGTCTGAAAGATTTCAAGTTGTTGTTCCATAATATAATGTGAGTTACATGACTAAGCATATGACTCTAGGTCTGCAAATACTTTTTGTAGGAGTAGACATATATGAATATGAAAAGTCATGTAAAAAAGACATAGTGAAAACTTCATAACAAACCCCAAGTGTAAAATTTAAGGGTCCACCTCATGGCAAAAGCTCAATTGTTGGCTTGGTTATATTTCGTCTTTCAACCTCCGTTGTGGTGGTTATCTCGAGGCTCAATTGTAAAGTATTGACTTTCATGTCCTGCATTTTTTAATTTGAGTCCCCTCAGCCAATTGCTAAGCTAAGCAAAAGTCAGGGTGATCCTGGGTGGCAGACTGCAGCAATTCAGACTATTATTCTCCCCACCTCCTTCTCTTCCCCACCACCATCACCAAATGTCTTGTGCCCAGGGCAAATGGGTCGGAAGTCATGTCAGGCGATTTCGAGTTATCGATGTTTTTATCTATTTTCTGACTCAGATACCAAAATTTATACCACAGTTGTTGTTTTTTTTTTTTTTTTTCAATCTTAAAAAAGGGTAAACTTTTCATTTTGTGAAAAAATAAAGAAATAAATTTTTGTATCTGAATTAGAAAACACTTAGAAATGGCCATAGCTTGAAATCACCCAGAGCGACTTCTGACTCATTTGCCCTGGGCTCAAGACAAATGTTACTGGAACTTTATGAACATGGTCAACTTACTATTTGCAATATTATATAAAAAGTTAACTGTTTTCAGCTCTTCATGTGTCAAAGAAGTTTTTTTTTTTTCGAAATTTTTGAAAATATTCCTATGTCATTACAAAAATCTATCTTAACTTTCTGTTTCATGCCCTATGGTTTTGTAAATGGCATGACTGCATGTCAGCGGAATTTTCTTCAGTTCAGTGGTTAACTGGGCATTAATCGATTCTTGATTTTTTCCAGTTAAACTTCTCGTAATTCTATCAGTTTCTTGAGCTTTTCTTCTTTTGGTTGGTGCTCTTACAACCGAGGATGGCTTCTGAGGCATAATGACTCTTTGAAGTAAAAACTCTGTGCTTTTGTTCTAGACCTAACAAAAGTGTGCTGAGGATCACACTGCAGTTTTCTTCTGATTTTTGTGTGAGCACTTTCTTCTACAACAGTTGTGTATTCATTTATTGGATTTATTAAAGTTATGACCCATTGTGCCTGTGTTCTTTATCGTAGACGAAGTCATACTGTCTCTGAGTTAGACATGTGTGTGTGATCTTTTTATTGGTGTCAGTAATGCAAATGGGAGAGCTGAAAAATTATCTAGGCAACAGTTGATGTCCCATGTAATGTCCTTTTTAAAATTTTGAGTGACACAGCTTGTTTGTTTATTAAAACATCTAGAAGAGAGTTTATGCCTGTCATGGCTCATTGTCCAATCCTCAATTGCCTTGGTATTGTTAGAGTTACACCAGATGCTTTGGCTTTGTTGCAAATGTTCTTTTTCACATCTTGGAGATACTGCACATGCTTGTTGTGGTAAGTTTTTGATGGTTGAGATACACTTCCAGGCACAGAAATTTGGAATGGGCATCTTCAGCTCGCACTTCAGGTCCACTCCAAAGATTAATAGAATGAATCACAGAAAATTGTTCACACGTTGTGGTTTCCATGAAGCCTTTATCTCACTTATAGATTTTTTTTGGCTACACAAACGGCAGAGTTTGTTCTGATGACTTTCAAAGGTATGCTCTAGTGTATGGCATGACCCGGATTTTGATAAACTGGATTTCCAAATTGCTTGCTTTGTAATAACTGGGTTTTATTCATTTCCATCAGGGCAGCGACTCTCTAACTGATTTCTGGGCTGAATTTCTCTAGCATAGCGAGCCACTTGCAATCATCATATATTGTAAGCTCCTTGCTTATAACACACATCTGGTCCCGTCTGCCCTCTCGCCCACTCAGTCACAGTCATGTGTCTGTTTGACATGCGTGTACACAATGCGAGTGCTTCCCCCCCTCCGCTCTTTACAAAACACAGGCTGTTAGCATGGCTATGAAGTCACTACACTATTGCATAGTGCAGCATAGTGCATTGTTGCTTCATTGTTTCGGTTTTGTTTGATTTTATTTCCAATTTTACAACATGAGCACATACTAAATGTAGACAATACTAAACACTAATAAACATGTCGGCCTATACCAGAATAGTCCAGCCCTTTCACCATCTTAACATGTAGATCTATAAATTTTTTAAAAAACAATTTTTCCCATGTTCACTCATGCAATGGGGTCCCCAATTTTTCTGTATGTTTTTGTCTGCTTTGTTTTGGCACTTTATTAACTACTGAAGACTGAGCTTGTTTTGAGTTTGGATACACTGAAGACTGGCATTTTCAGAGGAATTTAAAAAAATTAATAAACACACTTTTCATAGTCCCACATCAATCAATTTAACACATATGACAGTACTAAATCAACACAGCCTGATACAGAAAACAGAAATAGATTATGTCACATAGTTATTTTTTAATTATTTTTTTAAAATGAGTCAGATTTTGTGTTTCCTGAGAATTTGGGGAAATATTGGAAAATGTAGATCTAGATCTAGCTGAGTTGTCCATAGTCAGACAGCAACGGTTTCTACATCTCTGCCTGTTGTGCACAAAAAAAGTTTCTCTTGATTAGAAGCACTAGATATAGAAAAGAAAGATGCTGATGCTTTGCCTTTACCCTTCTTAGTACTACGCCCAAGGATTACGAGATCTAAATCTAGATTTGGACCTAGGAATTGTGAGACCACCTGTATTGAAGAACTCGCTTGCTAAATCTAGATCTACAGGTTCATTTAATTTCCGTCCCGGAACTGAGAGAGTCATTGAATAATTTAAAAACTTTCCACTTTCCTTGCCTTTTCCTGCTCGCCATTGTGTTTATTAGATCAACTTGACTATTATTTTCCTTCCCTACTTTCACTTTGAAGTGACTTTCCTTGTTCTTCAAAAACTCAAAAAGTTACCGACCGACTTCCGCCAAAGTCAGTTGGAAACGAAACAAATGGTGACTCTACGGTAAGAGACGGTTCCCGGGGCATTTGCGGGAAATGGGTGGGTGTGAAAAAAATTATAAAGTCAGTTCCGCATAGGGTGCGGGAAGCATCTCAATTGATCACCAAACCGTAGCATATGTTGCAGGAAATGTCGTCAGTGAGTTAAAAAACAGAATTATGTCAAAAGTTAGATTTGCTGGAGCAATATGTTACATTTGCCTATTCATGTATCAAAAACAGTCCTTGTCATCCATACTCAGATTCTCTGTTAAGGGGCATCATCTTCAGATACGGATAAATTATAAAGTAATATTCTCTCAAGCTTAGTTTGTAGTATAGTCTGTTTTGACTGTTAAGCAAAACCAGTTCGGCACTTGATCGAGTTGCAAACGCAGCCAGCAAAACCACATGATTGTAACCTGGTGGCTCAGCTAAAAGGAGACAAAGAGGCTTGTATCTAATTTGGACTTCAATCAGCAGGGAGAGGGAGGTCACTGTGTGCTTGTATACAATGTGATGCGTATATGCATTCACCCAGTCTAGATCTAGCCTGACTTGTGCAATGAACTGATCTAGTATTTCATATGACCAATAGGAATCATTTATATCAAGAGAATCACTTGTATCAAGAGATGGGCACGGCTAAACAAAATTGACAGTTGCAAATGTCCAGACGGTCGTTTTAAGGGTCAAACAATTATAACGAAAAGTTTAAAAAGATATAAGAACGGACTCTGATTTTATCGATTTTTTTCTGACCAAGGACAATAACTATCAATATTTCGATTGTGGCATGGCGGCTTCCCCTTACATCAGAATACAGCACGATTAGTATTACTTGCTATTAAAAAAACCTTTGCAACGAAAGAACACCATCTTAAAGACGTTTCTCTTATATCGACTCGCTCTTATATCGACACAAAGTGCCTGGACTCTTACATGTTGATATATCAGGTATGCACTGTATCTGACAAGTGGATCGGATAAATAAACTTATAATTATAAGCACTTCGGGTAAATGAACCGAATAGACAAGTCGGGAAAATAAAGCAGATAAATTCTAAAATTTAATTATTAAAGTTGAACTTCGGAACTGGTTGTCCAAATCAAGATCCAGATTTCTGCCCAGCACTAGTAGTAGTATGCTCGATGTCAGACATCACATTATGGAGAGTGTTAGTAACCAATAATTTTCATTTCCCGATAGCAAAGTGTATCATTCGAGCAGTCAGAAAGTCTTCACAAAATACAAAAGTAATATTAAATGTTCTTCTGCATTTAATGCCAGATAATTATCTTCTTCGACTTTATAGATATTCATAGTGTAAGTGAAGGTGAACCGATATATCTTGACATATTCAGTTTCAGTGACACTTTCAACATTTATAGCACAGAAATGAATAATCGCAGAAATTTTAAATTTCACAGGCTGATAGCATGATGATTGAGCTTTCACAACCAACAGATACCTGATCTCTAGAAGTCACACAAAGACAATGACAATGCTTTAAATTGATGGCAAAACTAGCTTGTGTTGACCTACAAATTAGCAGCTAGGCATGCCCTGAACCCATTAACTCCGCTGTCAAGTTGCATGAGTGATCTAATTTGTGGCTTCCTATGAATTTCTATTAGAACATGACTGTGATATACCATTTTAATAATGTTCCCTCCATGTGATATTTTCATGAATTCTATTTTTTTTTTTTTTCAGAAATATTTTCAGGCACCAAGTGCTATTTATCCTACTTGTTGGAACACCACAAAAAAACTCACACAGGAAAGAAGCCATACAAGTGTAATGTTTGTGGTGTAGAGTTTGCTCAAAATGGGCATCTAATGTGCCATAAAAGAATCCACATAGGAGAGAAGCCTTTCAAGTGTGATGTTTGTTGTGCAGGGTTTGCTCGATCTGGAGATCTACAACGTCACAGAAGTACCCACACAGGAGAGAAACCTTACAAGTGTGATATTTGTGGTAAAGGATTTGCTGACATTGCAAATCTAGAAGGCCACAAAACAATCCACACAGGAGAGAAACCTTACAAGTGTGATGTTTGTAGTAAAGGGTTTGCTCGATATGGAATTCTGCAGCGCCACAAAATAATTCACTCCGGAGAGAAGCCTTACAAGTGTGATGTTTGTAGTATAGGGTTTGCTCGATATGGAGATCTACAACGCCACAAAAGAATCCACACAGGAGAGAAACCTTACAAATGTGATGTTTGTGGTGTAGGGTTTGCTCGAAATGTACTTCTACAAGGCCACAAAAGTATCCACACAGGAGAGAAGCCTCACAAGTGCGATGTTTGTGGTGTAGGTTTTGCTCAAAATGGAGATCTACAGCGCCACAAAAGAATCCATACAGGAGAGAAGCCTTACAAATGTGATGTTTGTGGCGTAGGATTTGCTGACAGTGGAAATCTACAAAAGCACAAAAGAATCCACACAGGAGAGAAACCTTACAAGTGTGATGTTTGTGGTGTAGGGTTTGCCCGATATGGAGATCTACAACGCCACAAAAGAATCCACACAGGAGAGAGACCATATAAGTTTTATGTTTGTAGTGTAGGGTTTGCTCAATATTTACATCCACAACGCCAGAAAAGAATCCATGCAGGAGAGAAATCTTACAAGTGTGATGTTTGTGGTGTAGGGTTTGCTCGAAAAGGACATCTACAATGCCACAAGAGAACCCACACAGGAGAGAAACCTTACAAGTGTGATGTTTGTGATGTAGGGTTTACTCAAAATGGACATCTACATAGCCACAAAAGAATCCACACAGGAGAGAAACCTTACAAGTGTGATGTTTGTGATGTAGGGTTTACTCAAAATGGACATCTACATAGCCACAAAAGAATCCACACAGGAGAGAAACCTTACAAGTGTGATGTTTGTAGTGTAGGGTTTGCTCGATATGGAGATCTACAAGGCCACAAGAGAATCCACACAGGAGAGAAGCCTTACAAGTGTGATGTTTGTGGTGTAGGGTTTGCTCGAAATGGACATCTACTATGCCACAAAAGAATCCACACAGGGGAGAGGCCTTACAAATGTGATGTTTGTGGTTTAGGGTTTATTCAGAGTAATAATCTACAACGCCACAAAAGAATTCACACAGGAGAAATAAAAGTAGAAAATGAAATACAGTCGAGTCCACTTAATTTGATTTTGCCGGGACCAACCCTAAATGGGTTCAATTAAAGAGAGTTTATCTTCCAGTTTTAACAGGAGGGGGGGGGGGAGACAATTCTCGAATGACTAATGAGACACTATTTTAATTATGTTATTGCAGGATTATTCTCCTTTACAAAGAAATTGCACTGTGGCTCCCAAACTTTGCATTTATCTTAAATTCAAGCCCTCTCATTTAATTGGATTGCTAGCCCTAATAAGGGCTGTGTTGAGAGCAAAAGTAGTGTAAAGAAAAATAGAATGATATTAGTTTTAGCCCTGAAAAGAACTGTTGATGAGTAAGTTTTAGCCCTGAAAAGGACTGTCAACGTTTTAATAAGTTTTAACTCTGAAAGCAGTGAAAGAAAGCCATCACAAATTCAGTGAGGGTATAAGCGAGTCAACTGCAAGTGGAAAAAAAAAACTAGCATGATGTGGAATCTGGCCTTTCCCTCCACGGTACGGGAACCAACATCATAATACCGGCGTAGCACTCTACTATAGTGTAATCTACACACTTTGTAATACATGTAACGTCTGTAGTACATTTACGCCTATACCTGTACTGCAGGCTCTGCCAGGAAGCTTGATTATTGATCGATTGCTCGGCAGCACTGGCCCTGGTATATTGTTTACGCACCCCGCTCCCACTGAATACATGGCCTACTTATGCTGTGCTTGGGACATACTCATTAATTGTCTATCCCCTTTCGCCCCATCCATAGTGTGGTCTCCTTTGTTTTCAAACCGCCAGCATCCACGTTGGTGGAAACCACATGGAGATGACAATAGCCGATTTTTACCTTTGTGGTGGCGCTGTCTGGTTCCATTTTAAATGAAGGAAACTTGTGGTGATGACTTCTAGTTATGAGAGAGGCATTTAAAAAGGCGCAAAGAGGAAAAAAAATCTGTTGTTTTGTTTTTATTCGATATATCAGAAATTCATTTAGTCAGAGTTCAGTTTGAGTGGACTGGACCATATAATAATAATACATGTATATATAAAGCTTAATAAAAGTAGAAATTAACAATGCCACAAGAGAATTCACACAGAAGAGGAGACTGGTAGTTGAGCTGAGCTCTAAGTGATAAGAGGTCATTGTGGAAGTATAAGAGATATATTGAATATTCCCTGCCTTTAAGAGAGATGTGTTAATTGTCATGCACAAAACTGATCTGTGTTTAACTTGTCTTTTGTTTTTACACTGCATGAGCACAATGCTAGAAATACAGTTTTAATAGTGTTATTATATCATGGGAATGTGTGTTAAGAAATCTAATTTATTTTCAAAAATATTTTATATTTATTTTTCATGAGATGATGAAAACTTGATCAGGGTTATTTTATATGCTTAGACCTTCCACTTTGTTCATTAGAAAACTGGTGGATGTAGTTCCTAGTAAAAACAGTGATTGTGGTGTATGCTGTTTTACTTCTCTTCTTCCCCCCCCCCACCTTCCCCCCCCCCCTTCCTGTTTCCCTTTGTCTACTCTTGTCTTTCTCTCTCTGTCTCCTTCACTCATTTAGATCCTTAATTATGATATGTATTAATTATATTATAAATTTTATAACTTAATAAAATTACACTTATAGTGGAAAAGCAGGGAGATTGAGAAATCATGAAATTTATGTTCAGCAGTCACTGTGATGTCATGTGAAGAAGACTCATGATTTTAAAAACAAGAATTGGATACATTTGACTTATCCAGTTATCTATACTGTGATTTGATCAGAAAAATGCAACAAAGTGTCTTGTGCAGACTCCAGGCACTAACTCTGATTTGTGATAAAGTGCTTAATTCACATGAAGAAAAATTCGATCTAATTCAAACATAAGACATAGATTTAAGTAACTCCTTTTTTTTTTTTTCAAAGATGTTTTTTCTCACCCACAAAATTTTCACAATGACGTAGGCTATACAAAGTTAAGACCACAACTAGTACGTGCACTGTATCACTCCAAATAAGGTGAAATTAAAATTATATCTAGATCTGGGCATCACTGAGGGCAAGGAATTATGGTACATGTTATGTTCTTTCAACTTCCTACGGATGGGTTT
>JBCEWB010145570.1:0-10822 GCA_039654565.1 Peronia peronii | reverse complement strand
ATAGATAGATAGATAGATAGATAGATAGATAGATAGATAGATAGATAGATAGATAGATAGATAGATAGATATCATAACTAGTTCTCGCCTGTACCTTTTATCTAAAACGTCCCATGTAAACACTCAGAGAAAGCCAGTCCCCGAATCTCATTTCTCAGAATGAGATCTCTAGAAACCTGAGCTCTTGTGACCATATTTCCCACTTGGCCTCCTAATTATATTTATGGGACGAGAATCTGACAGTACCATCTCAGTCTTCACAAACCTGAATTATTGTGATTCGATGATGATCGGCCGAACAGAGAGCGCCAGAAGACCACGGCGATTGTGCCGCATGAAACGACAGCCTCAAAGCTCATATGGCATCAGATGATTTAGAAACTAGCTATGAAAGAGGCCATTAAGCTCAAATAACATTGACATTCGGCCTTGGCGATGGTCACACGCAGGAAATGAGATATTGCCGGTCGGCGAATGATAAGTGGCTATACCAAATCTTATTTCTCTGTTCCAACTCCCACCCTGTCATCTGATTACGAACTGAACTGGGCAGTATTTTGCGGCTTCGCTGCCAGATTAAAAAGCGACAACAACAATATCAATTCTCTATTATGGTAATCAATGTTTCCACTAAAGTGCAACATCTCTTAATTATATGAAGATGTACATGCCGAAAAACACCCCCACTATCTTGTCCCTGACGTTTATTTATCTATCAAGGAATAGGAGAATCAAAAGAACCACAGTTCCTGAGTTGTCGTTTTAACAGTTTTTTTTATATTTGCCAATGGTTAGCTTTTATTGGACATAAAATTGCTCAATTAAGTAAACAAGGCCTATTTTTCCTCCCATTCTGCCTCCCGACCCTCAGTTTTGCCAGCATGCACCGCTGTGTCAACAAGGATCATCTATAACTTAAAATTAAAAAAAAAGAAAAAGAGGAAGAAAAGAAAAAAGACTAATCAGTGTCCTGCATGACATTTCTAGAGATATTTTCACCTATTAATAAGTTATAGAATTTGAACTGCTATAAATAGTCTCTCGAAATTCAGGTCAACTCTATGTTCAAATTTTAGCTTAATGCGCACCGACAATAATGACTGTACAATGGTCAGAATAAACTCGCACACAGACTTAAAAACAAAATAATAATAAAATAAAATAAAATGAAAACAACAACAACAACAACAACAACAAAATAGAATTACTGAAAGACCCCACCATTTAAAGGTAAGAATAACGGTCACAGCTTTGAATCAACTGAAGATGCTATGTGTAATCTTTATGCGTCATTTCCAGAACCAATACATGTGGTCTGGAAATAATTTAAATAAAGTTTTCAGAGGTAAAACATCGGAACAAAAAGTCAGAGACAACATATTCAAAGAGAAGATAGGAGTTTTAAAGACATCTTATTAGATTGCCGGCTGATCAGCTTGTCCCAAAGTCATAGTTGTAGAGAATCAGGATTATGGGGGAAAGGATGTCGAGGGAAAGATGGATCAACGGTTTAGATAGGCTCTGGAGATGCACAGGCTTTCACTCATAAAAGACACCCACCTGGCACTAAACAGACCATTGCATCTCTCCTCGACATCAGATGATGGAAAATATGAAAGTGAATGTAGAAGCATTAGAAACTGTACTTCAGCTAAGAACAGCTATTTTTCGCATACAGAACATTAAAAACGAAAGACAACAACAGCAATCGCCCAAATCCACTTTAGCAGCCACGCAAATTCCAGCTGTGATATAACAGATATCTGAATATCGATCATGCATGACGTAATTTCCATGGTTTTGAAAATTGTTTTTTCGTTTTTGTTTGTTTGTTTGTTTGTTTGTTTTTTGACAGACTTCACTAGATGTGTACGTCCATCTAAAACTACACACAGGTCTCTGCATGTCTTACGTTTGACATCAAAATAAATTATAGTTCTCAAAAAACCCATAGAGTGGTGGAAAATATTAGAATTTGAAGACATTGGACCTCATTAACCATTCACACCTTTTCTGGGCAGAATCTTTCCTCAAACCATAAGCTATGTTGTAAACAGATTGATTTTATAGGAATAGGAGATATTATTGGCATGTTGTAATATTGTATATCACTAGTCATTGTATCTGATGTGACGTGATCATTTAATGTGATTCACTTTTAAAAATCTATTCTTCTTGCGGGCGGCCTTGGTTTGAACAGGTTGTAGTTATCACCATAACATTTATTGATATATTATAATCTGGGATTCTTGGATATTCGCAAGTCTAACCTAAAAAGATTCATGACTGATCCTCAGACATGGGAAATAACCGACGATAGAAATCCTAATACAGCTCTGTCGACACGGATCTGTCCAAATCAAATTCGAGAAAGAACTAAGGGCCAGAAACGAGCAAAGGAGACAAAGCAAGAAACAAGACCAGGAAAATCAGATGTTACACTGTCTTTCATCTGCGGATACTCCCACAGGCTATATTCATCAAACATGGGTAGGTATAGTCAAGGAAGGCACTGTAGGAGCTGGAGAGGACAGTTAGTTTTAGTGGCCCTACTCGCGACTGCGGCATCACTACAAAGCCATTGGCACAGATGAAAAAGGCCATCTCACTATTATAATAAATAATGTCTTTTTGTTCATCTCCTCAACTGTCATAGATCTGATATCACATTGCAGCAATTCCTTTATTATATCTATATAAATGGTTAATAATCACCAATGTTGATAGATGAGGTAAGTGGGTACTGCCATGAGAGACTGGATTTTATGTTCCAGCTGTCACTTGACTTATTTTTATGCAGGATCATGGGCTCACATAGACCTCTCATATTTCAGGCCCTATGGAGTAATTCTCATGGGACAGATCATTTACGTGCAAATAACAAATCCACAAAGCCGTTGAGCCCTGTGCCTTTGCCACTTGCATACTTATATTGGCATTCCCTTCCCGCTTGACAGCATGGCAAAAGGATATTCAGCCTCCATAAAAGCATGTGTTTCAAATGAAACAAACTTTTTGTGTGTCTGGGATATGAATTGGCAAAATAATTGCCAGTCAAGGGATAGAACTAGGAAAAACCAACAGTGGGAGAAATGGCCAGATAGAAAAATAGCCAGAGAAAGAGAGAAATCAAAGACAGATAGATGAACGTACACACAAGTAGTAGGGCAACACATATATAGACGGACACAGAGACAAAGAGTAAACGGGAGACAAAGAGTAAATGGGACAAAAAGTATCAAAACAGAAAGAAGGAAAGAAAGAAAGAAAGAAAGAAAAGAAGGACGGAAGAAAGAAGGAAAGAAAGAGAAAGAAAGAAAGAAGAAAGAAACGGACAGCAGACTGAAGAGGGACAGCAAAGAATAACAAGAAGACAGAGGTATCAAACAATAAGCATTTTTATGTTGAACTTTTAATGAATGCACTCTTTTGAGTGAGTAATCATTAGAAAGTTGTCACTGCAAATTGGTACGCACCTCAGTCTCTCGATATCAAGGCATAATGAGTACGTTAAAAAAAAAAAAAGAGCTGAGATAAAAAAAGCTACGCTGACCACTTCACTAATTCCCTAGCCATGGTAGCTCCTACTTTTCATTTAATGTGACTAGTCCTTAAAAAAGCTGAATTTCATCCAACAGAAATCAAATTACGGGAGCCCTATATTTCTACTTTGACATATATATACAGTATATCGTTTTCTTCTCTCCTACTATAGCTGCTTCCTACAGTCCCTCTCAGTTCCTTTCCCCCTTTCCTTCCCTTCCCTTGCTTCCTCTGACACTTACTGTTCATGTCTCCTCATTTCTGTATTTCCATTGCTGTTTCAAGGTTTTGCGTGAACTCCACGTTTAAGTTTACTATAGAGGACGCATTGCATTGAAGTGGGAGACGCTGAGAGGAGGGGTTGGGGAGGGGAGGGGCAATCCAATGAAAAGCAGAACGTTTGAAAAAGAAAACTGGAGGGGTTGGGGAGGGAGGGGGGGGGCGACATTACTGGTCTGAGACAGAACTTGACGCCTTTTAGCCTTCTTTTAAGTATGGGAACTAAACAATCTTCTGACATTATTTACCAAACCGCCAATTCTATATGCCCATTAAAGTCCAATCCATGAACGGGACCATGAAAGCATTGACTTGTGAAATCGTTGACAGATGGAGAAACGTTTGGACGTCTTGACCCTATCACGACCAGGCGATAAGAATCATGCCTGAATCTTTTTCAAACATGGTTCATATTGAAGTACATTCGATCCTCTACGTGAGATTGTATAGTCGATGAATGAATGGGAAAAAAAAAAGACTTCAAATGTGGAGCGACGGAAGAAATCGTTAGCTGCGGACAAGGGAAAAAAAAAGTATTACCACAGATTAAATATTAGATGAATGATGTGGAACGTTGTCCAAATAGCATTGACATGTAGGACTGCATATAAAATGTTACTAAACTGCAGTCACTTCACAGGACGAAATAAAGATAGGGACGTACAATTATAGTGAACATGTGATGAAAATAGGAGGCTACAGAGTGAGTGATGAATATAGGCCCATAAATATTCTGCTCTATGACATGGCACCAAAGTAACTAAAACCTTGACTTCTCACTGAACAGACTCATTTCAAAGAGGGCACCAAGGGGAATAAATAAATCAAGCCGTTAAGTTTTCTTCTCCCCCTGAACTATCACGTTGGTTGAAAGGGGCCATCGATCTCAACTCAGTCTGGCTGGAGCACTGCGCGAGTATGATGGACAAAGCGCCCGCGAGGTAGCCCAATCTGTAGTCAAGGCAACTGTGTAAACAAAACATGATCCGCTTGCTCTCCCATCCCCCTTTCCCCCAAAAATCAAACTAATAACAGGCCATGCCAAGTCACTGTGTTGAAATTGTTCAGGTCGCATTTGTCCGGACCGGTGTTAAGTTCTACCTCTGACATCGGAAAATCATTCTAGACAGGTTTTGTTGTTGTTGTTGTTGTTGTTGGTTTGTTTTGTTGTTGTTTAATGGCTTTTTTGAGGTCAGATCGTTTACAGATTTGCTTACTCAGGAATGCCTACCTTGTATTCTTTCACCCTGAACGTTTGAATGTCTGATAAGCTGTGTACATGTCAATCCCCCACTTGAATAAAGAGTCAATTTTATCTCCGCTTTAAGATCTTTCGACAATCGAAATAAAACACAACACTTCACTATTATATCTAACCCTCTCTATAGACTTGCCTCAGTCTAAGTCTTGGGATGCACGGATCTTCTAATTGTACGTTGAACGTAAGTAATTAAGACAGCTTTGAGTCAGAGAAATGCTTATCTTCGTCTTTTTTAAGAAACACTAATTAGTTGGGGACCCTTTTTTAACTGTTCTTTCCATAGCAAATTGACATATTGCTATATAAAAATTTGGAGGGAGGTGATATAGTCGTGAAACACTTGATAAAAATGATAGAAAAAATACATTAAAAGGAGGGCAAAATTAAACTGTAAATATGGGCAATCAAGAAAAAACTAAACAAATAATGCCATCATGGCAAATAACTGCTGATAACTGAAGGCGCTAAGTTACTGGTTTGTGAAAAAAATAGAACTTTTGTATGTTTGTTATACAGAACATGATAAGATGAAATTAAAAAAAAAAAAAAAGCAGGATCTGGAACATTTATAAACATTTGCATTTATTAGGAACTTTTCTTTCTTACTAGACAAATACATATTTAGAACGACAATTCAGTTATGTGTATCAAGACTTTGAAGTACATATTAACTACTGAAGAACGTGCTATATCAAAAGTGTAACTTAGAACTGTCATGTTTAATTTCAGTTGAAAGGCGAGTCAACAATACCCCTGGTGATGTACATTTGATATTGTTATCTGCTCTATCGAGAAGTAGAACTTGCGTATTTTCAGTAAGCATCCATGAAGTTTATTAAATTACAATCACAAACAGAGCAAAACAAAACAAAAACCTGATTCTCATAAATATTCAAATGTGCAGTTATATCGCCCATTTGGTTCTCAACTACTGTGGGATTATCTTTATCACCAGTTTCCTCTGTGTGGTTGTGCAGTGATTATACTGTGTACCAGCGATCCATCGCGACTTACATGATGGCATACTTAGACACACTGGAGAGTGCCAAAAAGAGGGGTGAAGCTCTTTTGATCGATCAAAATGGTTGGAAAATATCTTCAAAGTCGTCCGTAAGCTATAACTGATGAAATTATGAAACTGTAAATCATGAAGCTATTGAATTCACTCACTCTTTCTGTTTTGTCATTGTTTCTCTCTCTCTCTCTACCTCTCTATCTCTCTTATTTTCTATAGCACAATTATTAAAGTGGACGGCCTATGTCTTGTGGCGGACTCAATGTTTGATTCGTTTATGGGAAGTCGATTTAATTTGCATTCAGTATTGAAGTGGAATCTTGAGTGCGCGATATTCAAATCTGAAAAACAAACAAACAAACACACAAACAAACAAAAACTCATTAAATTCAAATAGTTTATTTGACAGTGATGATGATAGAAACTGTGAATTATTTAACTATGCAACTTAGGCTAGTTCTCCGGCGACATAATGATAATGACAAATCATCTAATTTCTTACTAATCATAAAATATGAGCAATATACATCCATACCTATTGCATGTACAGCTCAGTTAGTTAACCAAATTACTCCATGTTGTATCATCATACAGGAATTTTGCAAGATCGACTATAAGTCATCAGACAAACTCAACTGCAGCATGTGAGTACAAAAGTGCACCAAATCGAGACCTTACATGTAGATACAGAGAAATTAAAGTAGTTGGGTGATATCTACAAAAAATAGGAGGACCGTCAACCTTGTGAATGTTGTTTATAAAATATGAACAGCTTTTCTTGTTCTCCGAAGTTTTATTAGGTGAATTTGCTCCTAAATTAGTCTTGAATTGTGTGCGAAAACCCCGCTTAGATAGCTCAATATCTTCATAGCGTTCATTTAAAAGAGACGTCTGAAGAGTGTAATATTCAAAATTAAGCTCCTCCTTTGAAAGCATTTGATAGCTTTGCTAGATTCAACAGATAGACCATCATAATTAACCGGGGTGGTTTCTATAATGCAGATCAGTGAAATCTTTGATATTGTTTGGAACAGGCAATGAAAACCTGTCGATGAAGCCGTACTTAATGCAGTGATTTAGAAATTCATCCACTGCTGTCTATGTATTCTTTTTTCCATTGTGAAAATTAATGACTTCTTGTCTAATTGATATCAACAGCTTTCGCTGTGTTATGTGGATGAAAGCTCCTGCAGAGATAATCAGGGAAACTTTCACTTTTCTTCCTGGGAGTAGACGCAAAGAATGGGATGAAAACGTTAGTGAGATGACAGTGCTGAAGCAAATCAATGACGTAAGTATATGTCCTGTTAATAACATGTATCAGTGACTTATAACTGAACATCACAATGTGCAGGGAGGAAGTGTTTGTACACGAAAGATCAAGAGTGCTGGTGAGAGAGAGAGAGAGAGAGAGAGAGAATGAATCAGACTGAGAGAAAACGGGATAAAAAGATGGGGGAAGAGAGTATTTTTAAATGACAATGTTCATATCTACATGTCAAATTTTACATGAGACATTTAATTTTTTAAAAATGAATGACTCTCATTCCTCCTCATCCTGTTTTCTACATCTGTTATAAGAGTATCGGAATGGAACTTTGAGAGCTCCATGTTCAAATTTGTGAAAATGATAATAATAATAATAATTACCAAACATAGTAACATAAACTTAATTTTAAAAAACAACAACAGTGATATTAATGCAGTAATAATGAAGCCATGCATTATTTACACATGCAGCCTAGGTCAATTTTAGGACGACGTAATAATAATGATATGCATTGATGCATAACACAATTCATTACGCTTTTACTTGCTATGATTCCTTGACGTTTTATAAGAATTGCCAATGTTCATTTTTTGTCCCTATAGAACACACTGATATACTGTAACCGCACGAATGGTATGGCCAAAGGTTTGATCTCACCTCGGGAGATAATAGACGTGGCCCAATGGCTGAAAAGAGATGATGGAGGCTATTTCATCGTTGGTAACTATGTCATCTAGTTTTTGAAAGGAAGACAAAAATCCACTTTGTTTTCTCTAAAATGAAACAGTGATTGTTTTGGAGGATGTTTTCTCCTCCTCCAAGATTTCTTTCGTGTTTTAATTGCCACAATCGGGCCTTAGCACCAAACCACAGGGCCAGCTACTACAAAGTACCGATAACGTGAAGTATGCCTAACAGTGGCTATAACTATCATAATTCATACTATCATAAAACTGTGAAAACCGTAAAAAGATATTGAATGGAATACTGGCCTGTAACGAAAGCCGAAATATCACCATCTGACATACTGATACCTTTTATTAGAGTACTAAAAATAATGAATTGAGGACTTAAACTAGTGATTTAATTTAATGTGGTATTGACTGACTTTCTTGCATTTGCCATTATTGTTATTGTTGTCATTGCTATTATTGATAATAATATTAATATTATGTTCCGAAAACGAAATCTTCGAGTATCAATTTTGAAACAATGGTCTGAACCCAGCATTGAGTGAAATTCTAATTATTGAGCTATGAATTCGGTCATTGTGTTGAACTTTACGGTTCTGTAGTACACGAAGTCTGCCGTAAGATCCATCGATACCCAATATTGTGAGCATATAATATTATTCAAACTATTAGTGAACTTTTCGGCTGAAATTTTACCTGTACAACAGAGCTGCTCTTTGTGCAAAGCCCAGGCGTATTGATATATCTGATAGAACGTAAAATATGGCAACATGATGTGCAGACTTCTTTCAACTAAATCATACTATGCATAATATCATACTAAAAGCAATTTGTTTCGATTTTTCTATCCACATCGATGACTTGATTTTAATTCACAATTCAATTAAAGATTTCTGTGGTCTGAAACATGCTGTGGTTTGTAATCTTCCACTGACAACCACTTCACATGTCATGCACATCACGGTGAACAATACTTATAGCACCTGTAAAACAAGAAATAAGGTACCAATTGCTATCTCATGACAACAGATCTTTATACACCTACTTTCTGTCCTTCTCTTATATTTCAGCCACCAGCATTGACTATCCTGAGATCCCGATTGATGACAAGTACGTGAGAGGTGTGACTGGTGTGATGATACTCAAAATTGAGAAGGATCCCTCGTAAGTGTCTCCATAACATCTTCATCCTTTTAGGTTTATCTCGTGAGTTCTTTCTTTTTGTTTGCTTTCCTCCTTTTTTTGTGGATATATTTCCGTTTGTTCGTCTGTCAGCACAGGGATGGTATTTTAATTCACAATGTTCTATACATGAATATACATGCAAGTCTAGAACACGGGGAGGCGAAAGAGAGGATGGAGGAGGAAGGAATGAAAGAAACACAAAGTTTTACAAAACAAACAATGGGCATACGGTCAATCCTCATTTGAAATGAACGTGAGTTTCCAGTGATCAATAACTCAATCCAATCCAACAGTTTTAGAGTATAGGAATAATAACTTGAGCACAGTACCTTTATTAATTTAGTATCGGAAAGAGTAGAAGTATCACTTTAATCATAATTTGCTAGAGGGTGTTATTTGTTGTTTTTTTTTCTTTCTTAACCACGGGGCTTAATATGAAACATTGTGTTTATCACTCGTTTTCTATCATGTCTGTATACCATCTGAAACTAGCCTCAGTAATAAATATCAGTATCAGTATCACTCGTTTTCTACCTCATCTCCCACTCCATAAAGTATTGGCATCTCAAAGCAATCACATATTATTATCTAAATTGTTAAATGAGAACAATCTTATGGCAAGCACGCCAAATTGCCTTCATTGTTAAAAATTTCAAAATGCAATGCGTTAAAAATGAAGATAAAGAAGGGTGTAAGGTAGCCATACTATCTGACGAGCTTTTCCTGATCTCACTCCCCCCCCCCCCCCCTCCCGCACAGAAGACCTGGTGTCATGAAGATCTCCTCTCTATCTGAAGTGGACCTGAAAGGCAAGATACCCAAGTACCTCTTGGATACGGCCATCCCAGGCATCATTGCAAGTACCTTCGTTGAGTGGAAGAAATTTCTCGAGAAGCAAGGTTACTCAACACCGTGACACTCTTTCTATTCCAGTTCCTGTTTATGCTTACAGGAAATCACGAATTTATTTCTTTATAAGCTTGATAATAAGTAGTTCTAAGCTCTCACGAAAGAGTGAACATGAATGTAAAATAGAATATTTCCATACAAAGAATTCTATGACTTTTAACAAAATGACAATATAAACATGTCAATATAATTTCCATACGCCATTGATTTTGCTTCTATTTGTTTATGATCCTATGATGCAGGAGTGTATTTATGTCGTATATGTAAAAACGTGTGCCTTATCCCTGATTAAATTATTCAAAGTACTTTTATAACTGTGAACAAAAGTTTAAGACAAACATACTAATAAAAACGAACAACAACAAAAGAAAATATAGCAGTTTCCTGTCGATATGTTTCAATATAAATTGCCCGTGCATCACATGAGAGAACTTTTACATGCCTCATCTTCTCATGTTACTTAAAAAAACAAATACATACAGGTAACAAATATATATAACTCATAAAAAGGAAGAGAGGCCTGGAAGGACAAGTGGAAGACTTAAAGCGGGAAAGAGAGAAAGACAAACAGGCATACATACATAAATACATACATACAGACAAATAGATAGATAGATAGATAGATAGATAGATAGATAGATAGATAGATAGATAGATAGATAGATAGA
>JBCEWB010145548.1:0-10823 GCA_039654565.1 Peronia peronii | reverse complement strand
GTTTTTTTTTTTTTTTTCCTTCTCCTCCCCCCCCCCCCCCCCCCCTTCTCCTCCCATCCCTGCTCCACTCCTCACCCCTTCCCCCCAAAACACACATATATATTACATCCAATTCTTAGACCTTTGTTATCTGAGATATATGAAACTAATAAAAATGTCAACGTGATTTATGGAAACAAATAAGCGTATAACGGACTTCCTACATATCGCATGGGCAAGTGTTGGAAAAGTTGTCAGACAATAAAATTTATTACGTCACATAAGGAACAAACGGATATGGATTTCTTCTTCTCTTTTTTTTGGTCATGGTAAACAATGCATGAACACTTGTAAACAAACGATTGCATGCAATCGTGAATGTTAATTCCACATAATATTGTTGCTGGAAATGGAAGCAATGTGCTTGTTTGATGTTGTTGTTTTCAAACTTTTATTTTATGAAGTAGATAATAAATGAATTTTCTGACCACAATTCAATTCAATCTAAATTATGATGGTGAAGACTTTCTTTCCAATGCAGCCTCTTTCACTTCTTTTCTCTAATGCTCTCTACATTTAGTTCTATCTATTTTCTTTCGTTTTGTCTAGACCCATCGTTTTTCTTTCTTTCTGTTGTTCATTTTCTCATTGTCCTATTTATTGTTTTTATAACACTTGTGTATATGTGTAACTAAATGAGTAAAGTAAAAGACAGACAAAGTCAGCTTTTGTGGTTGTTGTTGTTGTTGTGCTGTTCAAAACAAATACCAGAAAGTCTGCTCGTCCCGTCAGTAAGCATGTCTACGTTTCTTATTCCATACCTGCTGTGACAGTTCACTCCTCAAACCGATATTGCAAACAATGATGCCAAAATCAGAATGATGTCAGAAAAAGGCATGAATCCCATTTTATTACGACCACAACTTTCGGTACTTCACAGAAAATTGCATTGCGCATAGGCCAAAGGGAATAAAATATTGAGAAGGATAATATCTAGCGATTATGGGCCACTGGGAAAAGAAACCTAGTCTGTGACAGAGAGATTGTTAATGGGTTAAGCGCCTATTAATTCTGAGTAGCGTAGTGGAAGCGTGAAAAGACTTACCTTACAAACTCCTTGATTTTCGCACCTCTGATGTAGTAGGTCAGCGTCTCGTGGTAACCTCCAAGAACATCATAATCAATTTGTGGTTGTTCCTTGGATCCACATATTTCCTCCACATCAGGTTCCCCTCTCTGAAGCTCTCTCACATAAAATCCGACACAAACTCCTAATAAAAACATCAAAGACAATCCCACGATGATGAGAGAAAATGTCCACGCACTCATACAGTGTTGTGGTTTGTATCCATTGCTGGTATTACTGTTCCTTCTTGCCCTCGATGACCCCTCGGTTGTGGTTCGAGAGTTGTCTTCTATTAACCGACTATCGCTCCCATCTCCGCTCTCAACGGGAAAATATCTATCTCGAGCAGCCATTACCACATTGCTGTGTCACCACAGTGGCAAATTTTATTCCAGCACAGTAATGTGGACACACACCGTTCGAATGACGGTGGTCGCCGCTACTCTCACTGTTATATCTATTGAATAACAAGTCCGAGCACTGAATAGCCTAATCTTCTCCTGCATAAATGCAGGTCTACCACCGTCTGTTTGTATCCCCGCCGGTACAACAGAGAAACGTTACAAACACAAGAGTTCACGCTACAGCACAACACGGCCTGCAAACTTCCGTGCCAAATCCGATTTCAGCGGTGTCACATACACACTGAGAATCACTGAGCACCTGTCATGAAGGGCCCTTCACCTTGGACACATAAACCAGTCGATATGCGGGGCCTCCTAAAATTATGTCGATAGCGCGCGGCTAACACAATGTTCTTCCTACAAGCTGTTGTCGTCATGGCTGTTGTCATACCGGTAAACACAAGCAGTACATATATTAATTTATAGGTTTGAGCTCTTGCCGAAGTGCAAAAGTATGTTGCATATATGCATGTGCTGCGAAACAGTGGGGTACAATAAGAAAGTATTACAGGATAGGTGACAATGGTTGTGAAGATAATCAGTTACTGTTGACTTTATATCAAGGAGGTAGTTACTATATCACGGTATTTGGGCAAAATATACACATCACGATTTGTATACACGCACAGCCGTCTGTTGTACAGTGCCAGATAAAATCGTAATATGAGACACCCTCATAATATCCTCAAGCCAACACAGGTCTAATGCTATTCTACTATATACTGTACAACAATGTTGAAGATCATCAATTAAATGTGTGGCTCCCATTAGCACTTTCATCGGCTGAGGTAAGCATTGTCCACACTAAAGGCAAATGGGACAAATAGAGCCAAGACTTGTGAAATAGGAACATCTTCAAACTTCAAAATAAAGCAGGAAGGTGTCTTGAGGGTGAAAGTTTATTTTATAAATCTATATGTTAAATAGCAAACTGACCTTTATAAATTGCACCTTTATGATATTTCCAGTACATCACTAAAACAAAAAACAGTAACAGGCGTACATGTGCAAATGCATATATATAAAGGAAAAATATGCCACATTGCAACTTTTATTTTAATGAATTCATCATGTACATACATCTGTTATTCTGCTCTAAGAGTAACTGTTAGCTATTCTTGCTTAGCCTGGTCTTACAGTGGAGGGTTTAACCTGCATGGGCCCGCATGGATTCGTCCATCTTAAAATGGGTGTAGCTTCGTAAATCAAGTTTTGTTTTGTTGCAAATGGAACTAAATTTTCCCACTTGTGACAAGCAAAAGCATGCCACAATTTCACTTGGTCATGTCAATAACAAACGTATAAAATTGAATACATGTAAGTACATCTATTGCCATGTTATAGTTCCGATGTTTGTTATTAAGAACATTTGATGAGCTTAGAAAGCTATTATGTTAGCTCCCTCATCTTCTCATGTAGTCCTCAGCTTCCCCTTCCTTTTTTTAAAACCACACAGTAATAAAAACAGCCTCTTTTATCATGCATTCATTGACGTACATGTAGTTAGGCCTCATTGTTATGGACATAAAGCAAAGGGGATGGAAGGGGGAGGGAAGTGGGCGAGTTTCTTGCCAGATTGTCAAAGTGTGGTCAATATTTCATAAAATGCCGAATACAAGAGGCAGTATTGATTGTGATTATACAGGTACATTATTGCAAACAGATTATCTACAAAGATAAATAAAATAAAGCACAGGTATAGAGCTATAATGTCACGAAATGCAAGATAGAAATATTCTGGGATACAACAACATATTTCCTTAGAACAGGAATGTTCAGTTTATATTCTTTATCCGACATTTCCGCCAACAAAATGGCGACCCCGTTTCCTAGTCAGGAACACAGACCTATCAAAAAGCCACGACTAGGGCCGCCAGATGTTTATCCTCAGGACAGTCGACAAAAAGAGGTATGCTTATAGTAATATGATTATAAATGTACGATAAGATCTAGCCCTTGTCTTACCTGTTAGCCACCCACCACAGATGGCTGTCTGCCCGGCCTTTCCAACATACAGCTCTGCTAATCTTGTTGATTTACAAATATCTTTGCCACTTGCATGATGTGAAGCCGATTGCAGTAATGATGTGAAAATTAGTTGCTGAGCACATCAAGATTTAAGTTCATTGTCAAAATATTGATTTTGTGCTAACTAGATCTAGATCTACATAGATCTATCTCCAGACATATCTCCTGTGATATATATGTAATAATGTAGATGTAGACTCAATTATCAACTCTGCACCATTTATATGTAACTGTTGTTAATAAAATCTGGGACATAATATTATTGAAGTTCCAGTCTCCCCCCACCCCCGCTCCCCCATTATCATATATGAAGCCATGTTGCATTTTATTTAAACTGAAAGAAAAACTGCACACTGCACCTTCACTGCACTAAGTCAAATCAGTATAAAATTGAAGACTGACACCAATTGCTGTTGTAGTTAAATCATTTTTGTCACTTCACTTTGTTACAGTGAAATTTAAACTTTATTGCTGATGTTGGCTTTCATTTCCAGAGTTTTCCCATGCTGAATGTTAAAATTTAATATTGGAATTCACACATCCTCCTCTCATGAAACACTTACACTTTATCTTCATCAGGATGAATTGACTGTACAAAATGTCAAACATGGGTTCCAGTTGGGATCTTTTGTTTCAGATGAGGTATGCTTTTATTTGTATTTATGCCAGTGCCATCAGCAATCTTTTCACATAGATTTAATAGGCCTAATTGTAATGTCTATTTTGGATGTTTCATCTATAGTTATCTAAATGCTACAATCATCTTTTAAAACTTTGTTATCTTGTTTGTGCATGAAGGTCTGTCTACATTGTCAAGGAGGGAAACAGATGAAACTCTTTGCCCTGTCTCTGACTGAGACATTAGTATAATTAGTATCATTTTGAATTTGTTTTCTTTAAAATCATAATTTTCACTGATGGTTTTGATCTTACACTGGTTAATATTGATAGTTATTACACTTAGTTCACAAATGATGGAGAATTTAAAGTTCAGTGAACATTGATTAAAATGTTTTACAACTGGTTAAAGGTCTAATTCCTATCCTTGTATCTAGTTCTCTTTTGAATACCATTATTCCTTTTTTCATACTTTCATCTGTGGAGACCGAATAAGTAACCATTCAGTTCCTGTTGTTTCTGTTATTGCAGTGTGCTTCTTCCAAAGACATTGAAGTTACATTAGAAAAGGTAAGTAACTACATTAGTGGAGAGACAGGCAAGCAAGAAAGACTTGCTTTAAATCTCGCAGTGCTCACCCTGTGGTAGAGAATATTTTGGGTGTTTAACCTTATAGGTTCAGGAGTTCAGCTCATTGTTTATGGAGTGGGAGACATTGTTTGATAAGGAAAGTTCCACACAGGTCTTCATTGTGCAGTTAATGGATGTGCTGATAGTAACAAACTGTTCAAGAAAAATAGATGGATTCTATGTATTCCAGTAGAAAAGACCCAGTGTTTGGTGTGTTGTTTACAATCGAATTTCAGCTACCATGTAGCCAAACCTCACATGAAAGAGGTTTAGATCAAGTTTGTTGGAGTTAAACATTTATGATCTTGTAATAATAGAAAGTACATAAGGATATACGAATATTGCTTCATTTGTGTTGGTTGTAATACAATAAAGAACATGCTGTGTTGGCATTAGAAAAAAAAAGAGTTTTTGTTTCTATTGTTTTTATTTACTTAACCTGTTCATCATAAAATTTCACATTTTCAAAACTAACCTATACTTGTTTGAAAACAAACTAGCCCATGATATCCAGTGTTGGCAATGTGGTAAACTGATGGTAAATTGTAGTGGAAAGTGGTACAGGACATTGTGTAGCTGTTGTTATTGCCAGTCCAATAAAAACATTTGGTTTGGGCTTCATTACTATATTTGTTTTTTCTTCCCTTACTTTTTTGTTACATCATCAGTATGATTCATTGTGGAAGTTGTCAATATTCCAGACATGATTCTGAAAGTCACAGGATTTTTTTTTACCATGTAATAAATTTAATTCATGATGCTTTTAGAATTTATCATTGGCTCACTTCTTTTATGAATACAATTGGCTTTGTCTATGATGAAAATTACCTTCCCCACACATGGCAGATTTTGAAAATGTTAAATGAAAATATATGTAATTATTGGTTTCTTTTCTGGTGCGACTTTCAGTGCAGTACATTTTACAACAGTGTGTTCAAGAAGAAAACAGAACTCAACACACTTCAGGACAGCAAGAACAAGAAGTTCCAACTACCAGTGAAGGAAAATTTTTGGCCTGTAAGTTACAACATTCTGCTTTATACTTTATGAGATTAAGAAAACAAAAAATATCGTAAATTAAGTTATGAATTTTTGCACCCAAGGGCAGTAGGTGCTCTTTCCTTTTCTTTCCTGTTTTTTTTTTGTCCTTTTTTAAAAATTATTATTATTATTATTTAAAAATAATTTAAATATAGAAATTGGTAAAATAAATTGATAGGGGCTACCAGGAATGATCATTTGATTTACTTGCTAAAATACAGTCTCAGCCAGACATATGATCAGAGAAACAAAAAGCAAGTATATATATCTGCTTCAGATTTGGAAAGACTTTGTAAAATAATCAAATGATAATTATTAGTTATAAGCAGCTCAAATAGGCAGTGGGATTTCAAATGTGATGGCAAACAGAAAAATGGGTTTCTCTTAACTGAAATATCATTTTTGTATAATGAAGCTTGAGCCAACTTTGAGGTATCAATATATATATATATGGCACTTTTGAGTAGAAAATAGTCCCGAAGTGGGTCCAAATCTTGAAATCAAGCAAAGTCTTTGTCCATCACCAGAATTAATGATGTTTAAAATATGTGTTCCTCAGGCTGCATGTAGCAAATTATCAACAGAGGCATGGTTCCGAGATCTAGCTGGAAGTAAGCCTTTAGCATCTCTCAGTCGTAAGGTGAGGTACCATGGATGTAAACTGGTTTACTGATTTACTGAAAATTGTATTGAATGACAGATAAGGGTGATTACAATTTTTTGTTGTTGTGATTACAATTCTTTTTTGTGACCTATCTTGTTTTAACTGGAATGATGATGAAAATAAAATTGTTGTGAAAGAATAAAAAAACAAACAAAAACAAACAAAAATACACAAATAAAGAAAAGAAAAAAAAAAGAAAATCTTACCTCCAGGTGTTACCCAAACAGTAGTTCACTAATTGAACTGAATAATGAGTTTTTACTGTGTAGATCCATGCCACAGGAAAGCATTCATGACTGCAAAATGTAGAGCCTCATGTCATTTCTATATGTTTCGCATACAGATTTTTAGAAGATTTGAATACTCAAAATAGTTTTGTTTTGTGCCTCATTTGACTTCAAACATGCACAGTTAATAAAATAAAAAGATAAAGGCTGGAAACTATATCGCTCTCTTGTCTACTGGTGTCAATCAAAATCTTGTTTGCTATTGCCGTGAAGGGAGGTGACAGCTGATATAATCATACTCTCTTCAATGAATTGTTGAGGTGCAAAGATATTGAGAAAATTTGCGGGTCTTTATCAGTGTTCGGAAATAAAATGTGCCTCATTTAATCTTACTTGTTGGGCAAGAGCTTGGATTATGTCTGCTCTTGACTTGTGAATTGTTTTTAATGATTTGTCTTACAATCAAGAGATACTCAGGTTGAGTAATACTTTATTAGCAGAACTGTGTGTACAATATAAACATTTTCAGGATGAGTTTGTTTGTTATGTATATCGTATGAGATATGTGATGTAGTATGGAGTTTTTTCATTAAATTTAGATGCTTTCATTTGTCACTGTCATGTGCTGTGTGAGTTACATTGTGTTGGTGATCATAATTCTTCACAATTCTCATTTTAATTCATTCGGTGATACCATACCTATTCTACTGCCCATTTTCAACAGGTGCCAACATTTAATAAGAAAGAGGAAATTTTCTCCACATTGTGCGAGTATGCTGTGCCTAATGTGAGGGCAGCCTGGTTCATCAAGATGACAGCTGCTCACAATGCCAGTACTCAGGATTCCAGGAATCGTAGGAAACTGGCAGTGGATCAGTCCATGGGTAAGCTAAGATTCTTGCAGATGTCATCATAAATATGACTGAAAACAGAGTACATGTATATTATACATCATGCCAGCTGATGTTTTTACTTTGTGTCTTTGATGAAGAGTACTCACAGTCATATTTTTAGACAAATAAATATTGTGCAATGTGGGCATCAGTCAATTTCAAGTTTTATGTAGCATAAAATTTATTCCAGAACTAATGTAGAAAGAAGATTTGCTCACTCTTTATCTTTTGCCGCCTGCAGATCTGTGCACTGAAATTGTACTGAAAAAAATATTGAAATGGAAGGTCACTTCTCTGGATGCATGTCTCACTGAATGCCTCATGTTGTTCAAGTGTTTTAAAATAAGTATTATATTCTTCTTATTAAGGTTGTTTTTTTTTATTCTGCTTTCTTTTTTTTTTTTGTTTAAGTAAGAAATTGGTACACCTGTTAAGCAATTAAATAACCAGGCAATGTTAGCATTGCTCTGTCTAGGTCTCTGCCTGTCTGTCTCTGTCCAGTCCAGTGCAGCTGTATGTCTCTATCTGTTTTTTCACTTTCTCTCTTCTCTGTGAATGTCACAGAGTATTGATCATTGTTGTGACATGATTTGTTTATAGACTGGACACAAGCCCTGACCAAATATCTGCGGGACCAGCTACAAAAAATCCAGGATTATTACCATGAAACCAGCAATGCCCCAGCCACCCCTTTCCTACTGGCTACCAACACAACTGCAAAGATTGACTTGACTGATGCACTCAAGAACTGGAATTATTGCACACGATTTGCCAACCATATGTATGAGGTACAGAAACAAGGAATAATTTCTCTTATATGTTTAAAAAAAAAATTATTTTGCTCAGACTATTTCTGATGTTACTTATTTTGTTAATTCATGGTTCTCTCCTTTTCCTGCACTGCTCATTACCCCCTTTCATTTACTCTTGCCTTTTCTTTTAACCTACCTTCAAAGATGTCATTCCCCCCCCCCCCCCCTCCCCAATCTTCCTCTTCTCTCTTTTTAGTCATAAGAGTCAATTGCTCTTATAGCTACTAAACTGTGTGGTGAGTTTCTGTTGTGAGCACTAGCTTACAAATAGTACTTTTCAACTGACTTACTTTACAGATTTTCTTGTTTATTTTCATTTCACAGGAGAGTTTGTTTGATCGTCATGAGTTCCTGAGTTGGCTGATTGAGTTGCCTGAGAGGATGAAACAGATAGATGATGTGGTACTGAAATTGATCTTGGTGCAGCTCAATGCTGTAAGTGTATGAGGAGGAAATTGTCATCTCTGTTATAACCATAAACTTCCATAGTAGTACAAAAAATTGAAAAATTTCAAAATTATTAAAAAAAGAAATATAATAATAAAAACTATCAGAATATGATATCAGAAATAATACAAACTATCAGAATGTATTCAGCAGTCATTGGAAGTTTCAGAAAATAGACTTGCTACTGCTTTATCAGGATTTGATTCTATGATTTTTCATATATTTTTTTTTAAATCTAGTTATATGGATGCTCATTCTGTGGTAGCACCACTCAGAGAACATGGAAATATAATTTTGATCTTAAAAGATAATGAAAGGTCATAACAGGTCATGAAAGCCCCCCCCCCCCCCTTTTTTTTTTGTTTAGAAATATGAAGATGTACCTTTGCAAAAACTCTTTAGGCATGATGTGGATTGATTGATTTATGTGTAGATTTTTGAAGTCATCAGAACTATGGCAAGGTTAAACCTTGCATATTTATTAAATTTGTCAAATACTGGCAGAAAGTTAAAGAATAGAATGTTTGTAATTCAGGAAAATTTTGGAGTGAAAAACCTCTCTTAAAATATTGAAACTTGTAAAGTTTCTGTCAAAAACCAAATACATGGAGTGACTTCGATTCGTGTAAGGCCATGAGTTGAAGTATAAATTTTGATTTTTGCAGAAAAATATATATCACTGCATATCTACACATTTGTCTGTTTTTCTATATCAGTATTCCACAGATATCTGCAAGTCTGTGATCTTGGCGCGAAGGCTGGCTTACATCTGTGGCAAGAAGATTTCACATCTTGTGGCTGAGATGGATCACATGATGGGAAGAACTGACCCTCAGATGAGTGCTAATGGGTAAGTTGAAAACAGATAGATACATCTTTGATATGGTCTTAATGACATATAAACATGATGGTAAATTATCAAGAAAACTGTTATTCATAAATCAAAATGCAGTGGAGTTATTGTTCTGCATACTCTAAACAATTTGATACCTTTTTTCATGGACTGTTTGAAACAGTACACATTTTTAATGAGTCATATGCATCTGTATGTGAGACTCATGTAGTTTAACTTTAGAAATGTATGAAATCTGTTGTCAGTTTGAGGCACTTACGTTTTCAGGTTAAATGTAAAATTTCATGGGCTTAATCCCTTCACTGCTATGCCTGTTTCCTTTCCTAGTGCTAAGAAAATTGCACAAAATGGGCAGAATCACCAGTGGACTATAATGCAATTTCATTTCTGTCAAGATTGAACCCCTTCATTGCTCTGTTAACGTATAATGTATGTCATAATATGACTGGGTCAGATGCGCTATTGATGTACAGCGTACGTCATCGTAAAACCATGCTTTAATTGTTTCTCGAATTTGTGAGGATTTATTGAAAAAAATGAGGAAGACAAGCAAATGTATCACTTTGTCTTAGGTAAGGAAACTTCACTGCACCCTTAGGCAGCAAGTAACTTTACTTCGGAGAAGGAACATCTTATTTTATTTTTTTCTTTGTTTATTCTGTGTTTCAGCACCCCATTAACTCCAGCTCAAGCCATCAATACCACCATTCAAATGTCCCTTATCAATGCCATGCAAGAGTTCAAGGAATGTCAAAGCCATCGTTTCATCGTCCTGCAGCTGTGTGCTTTGGCCCAGATCATAACCATCAAGTGTCCAACTGCTATGATATGGAACTCACTGGGAGATTGCAAGAGTAACTCCTTCTTGGTGGGCTCTCCATTGGATGTATTCCCTTGTGCAACCAGCAGTCTGCCTATGCCTCCAGGACCCAGTAATACTTATGTAAGTACAGAGTTATTCTAAACTTCTATCACACAACGAACTTAAGGCGATCTGCGGCTGAAAAATATCGATATCGACATTATTTTTTTCAAAATTTTGTTCTTCCGATATTCTGTTCCTATAACCATTTTTCTTCGACCCCATACCGTTATTGCCCC
>JBCEWB010145537.1:0-10823 GCA_039654565.1 Peronia peronii | reverse complement strand
TCTATCTATCTATCTATCTATCTATCTATCTATCTATCTATCTATCTATCTATCTATCTATCTATCTATCTGTTTAAGTAACTGTGTATTTATCTGTCTCTCTGTATGTCTCTAATATCTATTTGTTTTTCTATTACTTTTTACCTCACAATCTATATGGCTGTCGTTCTATTTGTCTTTTTGTAGTTATCTGTCTATCTGTCTTTCTATTTATCTGTTATCAGCCTTTATGTCGTCTGCCTATCTTCCTGTCCGTCTAAGCATCTGTCCCTCGCGTCTCATCATAGCATTGCACCAGTCTTGTTCCAAGGGGCATGAATAATTTAACTAAATTAGTCCTCTCATGCTACATAAGGTCTGACCAGCCCCCCCTGCCGGACATTACTAGTACACGCAAAAGACGACGTTCTCGTGATGGTCTGAGCGTATGAAGATAGTTAGCAGTATAGGAACTAATGAGAAGATAGAGCACGGAAGTAGGCATTGTATGACTCGAAAGTAATCGGTATCTATTCACCGAAAATCGGGCAGGATACAGATTTCTTCATCAGTGCTTTGCGAACTATCAGTTCGAATTTCCTTGCGGGTAGTTCAAGAACGACTTAATCACCTACAGCATTGAACCTTGCAAATGACATGAGCAGTATACCCCTAACTGAGTATTACATGCAGGTGTATCCAGGTGGAAGTCTACCATCAAATTAGGTTTGACAACACTGATAACAGGAGAGGGGCTTAAACGTGTAAAAAACAGAGGATGAGAGATACGTTGTGATTAAAGTTGAGGATCCTAGTCTTGAATGGTCCAGCATAATCGACTGACGAGCTCAAGAACTCATGATCTTTGCCTGAGACTAAACACACTGCTATTCCCTGTTATTCAGACTGAAGTGTCTGAAAAGTAGGTCTAACCCTTTCAAACTTTGCTCCTTTTATCATGCCTGACATGGAGTGTCAAATTAAGGTAAGGCCAAGGGCAAATCTTGAAATAGAGTTTGGGCTCAAAATATCTTTTTTTCGTTTTTCAGAAAGATTACCCATTTGTATCTTTTTTAAATACTCATCTAACCCAACGAAACTTTTTTCCTATTAAAAAATCTATCTTGAAATAAGATCAGCAAATTTGCCTACTCAGTGGTCAAAGTTTAAGCTTGTGAAAAGAGTACCACATCAAATTCCGTTGCAGGCCATTGCAGAAGCTCAGGAAAAAGGTCACCAGAAAATCATTCAGGAATATTCTGAAATTGTCAGCATACTTTCAGCCATTTTTATCAATGCGGGAACTAAACACGTTCAAATACATTTTTCTCAAAAATGACTTTTGTGACACTGTTTTCCTTACTGCTTTTTAATTTTTTGCTAGCTTTCCATGAGAACTGAATTATGCATCTTTAAAAAAAGGTTCTGCAGAAGCTAGCATAATTATAATAATGAGTATTTTTTAGAACCTTAGAGAAAGTGCCCCTTTTCATGTGAAAAAAAAATATTGCAGAGCTCCAAATTATACAACCTTTATATATTCATAAGCATAAAATTAAAGAAGATTATGCAGAAACTGATATTTAAATCCATTTATTGTATGTTGAAAAATATGCGTATCAAATTTCAGACCGATTTGTAGAGGAAATGACGAAGTCTTAAGGTTCAAAAATAGCCGTTTTATCAGGACGCAGAACTGAAGATTGTGGTGTACATGCAATGACAGCCATAGATTAGAAACAGATTTTGGTACCGATTTCCCCGAATTTGGACATTATGAATTCAAATTTGAAGATAAACTATTGTTTTTCCTATAGGGGTTAGGATATCATTCTCAGGCTTTTGTTAAAATATACATCAGATTACTTTCACAGTTATTCAGCTTTGGCTGAAATTATTAGTGTCCATAAGATATGAGAAGTGCACGTCCAGTACAGATGCTGCTGAACATTACAGAAAAACAAGATTAATATTTATTACACTGTGGAATGAAAATGCAGTGACAAAACAGAAGAAAGGACATTCAGTGGACTGTGCCGAGAGGAACGGCGTTCTGCAGGAACAATGCTTGATGTAACTATTCCACTGTAAAACCTAGCATGCGTGTACCTAGGTGCCATTGCCATTCTATATAATAATTCCCATGCATTATTATATAAACAAAAGTTATCTTGTGCCATCAGACGAGGATCCTTTTCTAGTCCTCTACACAATTCAATGGGCGGAATATTGAAGTGGAAAGGAATGAAGTTTCCTGGTGAGCCACTTTTTTGTTCATAAGTATTATTGAGGAGGCGTGAAGAATTGGGAGAATGGGGAGGGGGGGGGGGACAATATAAAAAAAAATATATATATAAACCATCTAATTATGACCCTGGGCCTCCAGCATGGCACAGAAAGAATCAAACAGAAAAGAGAATCTGTCTTGAATTTCAGCTTAGTTGATATATTGCACTTCAGCGAGGCTTCAGCCTTTCCCCGCGGCTGATGATGGTTTGTCTTTAAAAATATACACTTGCCTCATTAAGAGACTGTGCCAGGACCTTAACATAATGTAAAACTCCTATTTTGTGTAATGCTATCTTCTTAATAACACGGATCATTTGAAGAAGCGACCATGGAACGGATTATGAGCCTGTGTGTCTAGCTGAGTGAGAACAGAAGGCTGTTCGGGTAAAATGAGTTTTCCTGAAATAAACACCAGTCTAGAAACATCCGTCCGGCAAACTGTGTGCTTTCACTGCTTTGGTGTGGTCCTTTAGTGCTTAGAAAAGAGTACCGGAAGTGGGTTAAAAGCACTCTGCTGGTAACGATCTAGAAAGCTGCTTGTCGTCTGAAATACCTCTATTTAGTCATACCACTTCAATTCCGTGCTCCCGAGAATATTACTGCCCTTAAAGTAACTGCTTAGTACAGTTAGGCTAGTGCTCCGCGATATTTAGACAAATCCGTAGCCTCTTAAGTCCTCTTAGTTTTGCTGTAGAATTGAAATCCCACTCAAGCCCTACTGCATTAAGACAGCAGAACTGTCTTCAGACTGTAAAATCTTGCATATTTTCTCTAGATCTAGATCTATATCAAACATGGGTGCTACAAACATTGCACGCCGATCATACTTAAAATTTCTAAATCTCTGTTAAGATACTCTTTCAGAGCTTCATTGTAGAGACATCCTCTCAACTGCCTATATTTATTTCTCTGACCAATTCACATCATTAACTTTTATCAACACAAAATATAGAGCGTTGACTACAATAATTAGGCCAACTCACATGTAGCCTATAATCAAGTGCTGTTTGTTGCACATCGCTCGGAAGATAATCCGATATTTTTTGGCCAATACATATGTATATTTTTTGTGCGTTGTGTATAATTTTGAGATGGCGGGTCAAATTGAGGCAATGCATTATTTCCTTCTTGGTACAGCAACTACTTTTTTTCCTCTACTTGCTTAAATCGGTCTTAGGACGCAACTTTTCAGATTAAAATTGAACCATTTTGGTATTGTGTTTGGCCCTGCTTAGTTCCATCGTCCCCAGCTCCCTACGAAACAGACAAACCTGTATCTGACAAGCCAGTTTTGCCTTGGTGCGGTACTAACTTCAGAGGATTTCAAAGTGGCAGTCCGCACATGGAGCAGCACCGCAAGAGGATATAATAAGATGTGAAACTTAAAGAAGCTTCTTCGTATAGCAAACAATAGAGACCACGAGTTTTGCAGTCAGTTGATAAAAGTCTGAGCTATATTCAAAACAATAACGACAAGAAAGCATTATTATCATCATCAACAACAACAACAACAACTACAACGACAACGACAACGACAACAATAGCAACAACAAAGCATCATCAACAACAACAACAACAATAACAACAACAACGACAATGACAACAATACCAACAACAAGAACAACAGAAACTACTACAACAACAACAAAACCTGAACAGAACAAAAAAAACCAGTCACACCAATTCAATCAGACCCCAAAAGAATCGCTATTTTAAAATATGATTTCATTTAACTTTTATAAATTCCTTGTGGTTCCCAGTCACTTGTGAAGAAGCAAAACTCCATTGCCCCATGTTTACCGTGATCAAGTCACTACTTATGGGTTAATATTCTTGTATCTCTTACAAAATTTACTCGTTGGCTATTGAAAAGTTTGTCCAGACATATATCATATAAGATGGTAGCATCACCCATGATGAAGTTGAAATAATAATAATTGATTCAGATGAGGGATGTCATAGACTTATGCCGAAGATCCTTAATAATTTAATTACAGTCATGGTGTAATTGACACGAGGGCATTTGCCCCAGAAATCGGATTTTAACTCAGATCAGTGTCATTAGACAAATCATTTCCACTATGAAGAGAAAGTGACTTGGTTAAGGTATAGAGTTCACCAATATTTTGAGACATTTCATTGACCCTAGAAATTTTGCCTCACTTCTTGGCTTGACCCTGTTGGTAGGAAATTTATGATGAAAACTCTTTGCTATGAATGTCTATTGAACCTATTTGTCCTCCAAATAGTAATAGTAGTGAAATGGTGTAAAAAATTACGTAGAAAAACGACTGACGTATTTCCGGCCGGAACCCATGACCTTGGTCTTGCCTCAGCTTCGGCTTGGAACGGAAATGAGGCAAAATCTTGTAAACAATAGCGCTTGGGCATTCATTGTGATGCTGTTGATCTGCTTGATTACTGGTAAGTTATCAGTATTCTATGAAATTATTGCCTTCCACCATGACCATGGACTTCAAGATCAAATCTTGTTCAGGGCTACAAGATTATTTACGAACGAGAGGTGTGATAATAAGTGGTTTTAAAAAGCAGGAACTTGTTTCTGGGTCGACGTCCGTAGAGTCTGGGCATCGAGTTGGATCCAGATGGTATTTTGGAGTGTGTGACACACTAAAGGCGAAATTGACAGCAGCAGTTAATGGCATGCATAACTTTGCTCATTCCTACCCAGCTTGATGTGTCAAATGACTTCAACCAAACTCCAGTGTTAAGATCATTTGACATCTTATCTTACCTTGCCCAGTCGAGACACTGCGAATGCGGTAAGTTTGCCTCAATTCTTGGCTGTACTTCGAGTGGGAAATCTCGGATTTTTCCCGAAATCCTGTGCTCTACTATTGTGATTTGTGGAGAATCGATGTGACATCTCTTTTCTCTCTCCATGCTCCTCTCTTCTGTCCCGCTCTCTTTCCTCTCTTCTTCTTGACGCGTAAACGTATCTTACCGTGTTTGGCACAATATAGCCGTGATAGTGCTGATGTGCCGTTAAATCCCAACACAAACAAATAAACAATTTTGAACAAAGTCCGTGATATAACAGATGGTGATTGCCATTTCTCTTCTTATTGTGTGGATTGAAGTCTTTCCTATTAAGCTTAATTTACTTTATCTGTTGGTCGTTACTTTGTCTGACGATGTGAGATTGTCTGTATATGTTGAATACTTACTATGTATACAGATTTATCTTAGATTGCAGCGAGGAAGGCGTCGAAAATGAACAATATTTGAAGTTAACCTGACACGTAGAAATGTTTTTCAAAGCGAAGAGGTGACAGCAAAAGTTATTGTCATTAATTGCGGTGAAACACAGCTGTCTTCGGGGTGATGTTTTTTTTTTTTTTGCTTCTCGCCTACTGCTGTCGCTAGACATTAATAAATCACAGCCATAGCGACAAGCGTGTCCTTAGCTGTTCAACACTGAAATCCCAACAAACACAGACAGCGTGTCCATTATTTTTGGCACTTATGTTCTTTAAAGAGCAATGTCTAAGGCACAAGGATTCCCAGACTGGCATTAGTGTGCTCTCAGAGAGAGGTAACCGTCCACCTGGCTCTTTCAATATTTTTCACTTGTTAAATTACATGTACGTTATAGCAATGTTTATACTTAACTTTGAAAACAAAATGAAGTAGGCTATATGTGTGTATTTGTTTTCCTTGATAATCATTTTTTTTTTACAGGCCAAAGTCTGAGAGAAGGCCTTGTTCTCATCGAGTGACAATGTTTGATTTTGGTATGCTGGTCTTTGTTCATCATGGCTTGTTTGTATGTGATGAATTGAAATACACTTTAGCATTCTTGTATAACTATCGCTGGTAATATAACTTTAACTTAAATCAACTATGTCAAGGGCTGAATTTTAAAAATGTCTCTTTGGTGGGTGTTTTATTATTACAAAAGCAAAAACAAAACTCATTAAACGAAACACAGTCGATGCGAATTTGAAACTAAATTTTACACTTTCAAGTATCGCCAAAGAAAGCTGAACAAAACGATAAGGGCTCTTGGCTTAGCTCAACTTTCTCGTTTGTTTATTTCTTTGTTATTTTTGGGCTTTTTTTTTTTTCAGAAACTGTTGTCGACTGTCTTTGCTTTTTTGTTCCTCTAGTAGCGTAAGCAGGAGAAGCAACACAGAGTTTGAGGAAGCTTTCAAGCAGCTTCTAGCAATAACTTACCACAAAGATGACGAGGCCATTACCAATGGCACCGAAGGTGATGAAGAGAGAGAAAAAAAGGACGATAATGGTCTCGGTGACGAGATCAAAGTTGCGGTCCTGAATGTCTTCACGCAGGACCAGGCGCATCCAGTCATTGCTGGAGTTGAAGAAGAAATCTTCTTCATAAGTCGAGTTGATGTCCAGCTCTGACATGCTGGCTCCGGTGTGGCTGGTGCAGGCTAAGGACGTAGAAATAAAAAAAAAAGTAAGCTAAGTAGAAACAAATTAAGATAAACACATGCGCAATAAGTAGACATTAGTAAATGAATATACCCAAGACAATGCCTCACTGCGCCCTTTGAAGCCTAATTGTCGTAGGTGTCACTGCTATTGTTCTGAGAACAATGCACTTGGACCTGTGAGGGCCAAATTGTTTCAAGTGCCAAATCCACGAAAAGTGAACCAATTCTATACTCACGATTAAATTAATTCTCGCAGAAAAATGTCTTAATTCCATGCAATTGCAGTTTTCTCCTATAGCAACGGATTTTGAGACAGTCAGGATTTCAAAGTTCGAATGGGTCTGAACAGGGGCAGGCAATTTGTGGTAAAAACTAAAGTTGTGAACTGAGATTTCTCCAACTTGCTTCCCCTTCTCATATAATGTTTGAAATCCGATCGCAACAAGATGGCCATACACGAACATGAGCAGACAGTGGTTGACAGAAAAATCAGTAAAAGTACTTGTATTGGACAGGAAGTGACGGTAATTTCAATTTGCTCTCCGTCCTTGCCACTGTGATCGTATTTAAGCCTGTTCTTTATCCTGGGTCTAGTATGGGTAACAGAGACTAAGTGGGAAGAAAAATTCAAAAATAAATGCTGAATGGTTAAATCTTCTGCAAATTAATGGAAACTCTTCCTCTGCTGGGAAATACTGATGGAAAACAAAAACAAATTGGCATCGGACAGCCCCTGGTATCTGTCTGCATATTTACTATATTATTACTGCCTTAATCTTTTATTTTTTCTTTTAATACCGCATGAGTCACGAAAGGCCAAATTCTTATTTGTCATTATTCTATAGAATAAATTATTCTCCATGTAACAGTTACTCTCAAATTAATTTAAATATCTCCTAGAGTTTAGTAACGTGAATCACTATCTGACACAAAAAGTGCGTTTTATTGTTACTATTTTGCATTTTGCATTTCAATTTACCTGGAGGAGACCATAAGGTTCCCATTCCAAAGCCGTTCCATTTTTATGAAATTAAAGAACAACAACAACAAAAAATACTTCACAATACTTATCTGCACTGACATGTTTTGGTACGTATGGAAAACCTCATTTATTTATTAACTATTTGCATATTTTGTAATCACACTTTATGCCTTTTTCATGATTATCTTTCGGGAAAACTCATATAATCTGTCAAAGTGTGCCTTGAATTCTACTCTTTTTGTCCTCTCAAACATGGCAGAATTTCTGCTGCGCCGAAAATAAATTCATGGGGATTGTAGTAGTCTTAACCTTTTTCTTAAAGTTCCAGTAATAGAACGAAGTGAAATTAAAAATCAAATTAAACAATGATGTTATATACGTTTAGAATGAAAACAAGTCCTCACGATAATGGGATATACCTTCTTTTGTGAACGAAACAAACACACACACATATATAAAAAAAGAACGAAACAAAAATTAAAAGAGAACAAGCCAAGATCGTCTGGATTAGTTAGGTTATTTATATTATGCAGTTCAGAGACATGGTTATAATCGGGTTTCATACACAAGGGAAATATGTCGTGGTCACCAGTTCTGTTGGAGAAATACGTGTAAAATGAACAAAACAGAAATGAAAGGGAATGGAATTGATAATGTTATAATATGACAGAGCGATATTTCCAGATATGACGATAAGACTATTAAACTTAATTAAACAAAAACAAACAGACTAGCAGTTAAGCAACCAAACAAACAATAAAACTAAAGACAAACACAAAAATAACGGCCCAGTAATAATTAATAAAATTATCTATATAAGTACATTTAAATAAAAAAGAAAGACGACTACGAATACGAATAGTTTATTTGTCCATACGCTGATAGAATAACCTAACTCAGGTTTTGAAGAGAAATATGTAAACATGAAAATATTTCCATATTTCAGAGGCTGGTTTCTAACAATATTAAACTGTTAATTCCTTTTCGGTAAGAAGACTCAAATCTCGAAATATTCGCTTAGCGTTGAATATCTTTACTTTATCTTCGGTTGTTCCTCCTATCCAAAAGTGGGCAAAATTAAGAAAGGGGCATCACAGAAAGCGTTCTCAAACATCCTTGCCTAGTCAGAAACCTCCAAGAACAAACAAAGAGCGATAACACCAATATTTGTCACAGAAAGTGGAAAACGAGACAGAGTAAAAGAAACAGTGAATATATATACACTATACTACCTTCTTTGCTTTGTGATCGTTTTTCTTTCCTAATGTTGACAAAATATTCTTAAAGGAAGATCAGCAGTTTAAGTGTGGGACTCAAATGAAGACGCATCACGTATGTCAGCTCTGTTGTACTTTACATATCAACAGATCTCAATTTATTGATTTCTGTGCCGGTGGAGAGAAAGAGACCACAGAAGGAAGGGGAAGGTCTAGTGGCTAAATAAGCGTTCCTTGCGAGGGAATGATATCAATCACGGCATGAAAGGAGTGTCAGCTCAGTGTTCCGTACAGCAAGTGAAGTCGCAGGAAGTCCAATTATTTCGCTTTTCACGTTTCCACGGCAGCTGGTAGCAAGCTGTGCAAGTGTCTGTTGAAGAGAAGAAAAAAAATAGTAGCTGTCACAGTAAACTGCTGTGACATCAGCACCGCTGCAAAATAGAGATTGAATTTCCAAAAATGAATACATAAATAGCGTAGAAATAAATAAAAAGGCCCACCTTTTTACCATCAGTGTATAAGATAAATGAGTTTGCAATCCATGAATATGAAGAGGGATTGTAATAGAAGATAGAACATAGTGTGTGTGTGTGTGTATGTGTGTGGAGGGCACGTGTTGTCTGTTCATGTATGTGTGTGCATATATCATGACTTCATTTCTTATGAAGCGCTCGAAAATTGCTCTGTACATGCTTGGACTCTGGATAAATGCCATGTATTATTACTACAATTATAAATTATAAATTGAAAATCTTTAAGAATTAAAAAATAGAATAAAATAAACACAACAGCAGCAGCAGCAGCAAGAACAAACAACAAAATAGGGGCTATAACGCATATAGATGGCTGCAACAGAAATAATCGCCCTCTCGTCTATCCAATAATTTGCTAATTCGGCTACACACCCAGGAATTTATATGAGAAAAAAAAGACGGCATTCGTAGACTTGCCTCGAATATTTTGACATCAAAGAAGAACTTTAACAAATTTAGAAAATTATATTATAGTTTTGATCTGATCTGGTCTCGATAATCGTTATGAAACTAGAATTACGCTAATACTTAATCCTTGAAGATCAGCTATTTTAAGCTGCAGAAAGATAGTCTTTTCGAGCCAGGGAAAAAATATTTTCTAAACCACCTGCAAAAATAGAGATGCTGCAGATACGAGTGATTCCAACACTCCCCATAAAAGCAGGAGGTACTGGTCGCTCGCAAACGTGTTGATGTATTCATGTATTCATGGGTTTCTGCATGTACCACAAAATGACCCTTTAGCCCATGAGCTAGCAAATTGCTAAAATATGGGTGCAGCGACGACTGTAAATTTTGACCCGATGGTAACGGACCCGTGAAGTCTAATCTGTCATCGATACCTTAAGTAACAGATAACGAGAAGCATTCCCAAGACCAGGCTTTTAGTACCGCCGATTCACCCTGAGCACGCGACCAGAAATTAACCTGGAAGAACTCTTATCTCGTAACAGGTCCACGCGAGGGTCAAACCCCAGTACCACTATCATTCGCAGGTTCTCGATTCGGCTAACGAATTAGGCAGACGTTCAACTCAGTTGTAAGTCATCCCCTTACCATGAATTAAATGTGAATTATGAATCGATCAGAGTCAATGGCACTAACAATCTTATAATTATGCTATGCATCGATACAGCAAAGAAAGAAATATAGCAGCTTTGTTGTAGCTTTTAATTTCTGGTATTCTCTAGTCAAGATGTAATTTTTTAGGACGTTCCACAGCAATAATCTAAACAAAAAACAACAATTCTTGTGTTTACTTCGCAAAATAAGTAAGTCTGTCTGTCTGTCTGTCTGTCTGTCTGCCTGCCTGCCTGCCTGCCTGCCTGCCTTTCTGTCTATCTATCTATCTATCTATCTATCTATCTATCTATCTATCTATCTATCTATCTATCTATCTATC
>JBCEWB010145515.1:0-10823 GCA_039654565.1 Peronia peronii | reverse complement strand
ACTTATTATGGCGATAATTTGACAAAACTGAGGCCGATAAATCCCAAGTTTAAGTGACATGGTGAGAAATATCACAGAGCAACGAGGAGCCCCCACGAATAAACACGAGCATCGCATGCAGGGATTCGTTTCACCTGTCGTATAAATACGTGGTTCGCAGTTCTTGGGTTAAACATGCTTCGATCTTATATTTCATTATCAACTGATTATATGATAATAATAATATATTGCTGGTTTGGATCAACAGCTGTAGATCAGTTGGACAAAGTGTTTTGTTCATCAACTTCCAAAAAAAATGCTCACTAATACATTATTTATGTTCTAATAATCATGAGGAAATTGCATATGTACTTGCCAGGGCTGGATAGCCTGAATTTCTCCATCTCCTATCATCCCATACTAATGACATCACTAATCCGCATATGAATTATACTTTTTCAATGTTACCAAAAATCTGGCATCTACAAATTTCCAAATTCAACAATAAAGGGGGATGCAGGTTCTGAAAATGAGGTTTTGGGATCACAATATCAAAATCGGGTTTTTGCTATTTTTACACACTTGGATCTCTTCTGATATAATAATAATAGAGAGTATTTATATAGTGCTTACCCCTGTAAGTACAGGCTCTAAGCACTTTTGCAATCTACTATTACCCCAACAGACCCAAAGAAGACACTCATAAATGTTCTCAGCTTCTTGGGAAGCATACAAGACGACTGCCTGTTAGGCACTCAAATCCTCATCAATCTAACAATATCAAATTACTGTCTACAGTTGGGTACCCATTTAATCAGGGTTGAGTCAGGAAATTTGTGCACTGTCTTTCCCAAGGACAAAATGTCATGACCAGTCAGGATTTGAACCCAGCACTTTAGATCCCAAATCCGACGGCTCAACCGCTAGGCCACCAACACCACATATGAGAAAAATACTCATTGGGGCAAGAAACATCTGCTCTATGCTCCAAAACAGCACCAACACAGCATTGTATAGAAAGGCTATGAAAATTCAATGGGAGATCATTTCGCAGATTATCTGCCCCTCCCAAGAGAGGGATATGAGTAAGGGGAGATCATTTTGACCAGGCCTATTACTTCCCTTTACAGGACGACACAGATGTTAAACAAGCAATGCAAAGAGGAAAAAATCCGTTTACTTCTTGTCATTTGAAAGACTGACCACCAAAAAATTTGATAAAATTATAACAAGAAGAAGAAAACATTCTCTTTATATTACAATTTTTAACAAATTTTTGTATGTTTCAGGCAAAGGGCGAAAAGTGATTTTCTTCCCTCTTTCCATTACTTGTTCAATCCCTCTTTTGTCTGGTAAAGGGAAGTAATAGGACTGAGCACGACGATCTCCCATTGCAATTTTCTCAAAATATAAATTTTCTTCACTTTTTCCCTTATTTTTTTTCCTTTTTAAATTTCTGAATCAACTGACTCCAAATTCTGAATATTGTAGTCATAGCATGTGTTTCAATGATATGCATCTCTTTTTCTAAATTTTATTCATGTTTTGGGAGGAAAATTGGATATTTGGCAGAAAATACAGACCTGTCAAGCCACGTATATTTAAAAAATTTGTGACAAACATTGCATATAATATAAGCTAAAAAACAAATGCATAATAATTTTTAATATAGAGCTATTTCATTACTGTACCGAATTCAAAACAATTATTATGTTGAAAACTTGAATACTCTAGGAGCTTTAGCTTTTTGAAAATAGCTAATTTTCAAATCACAAAATCTAAGAAGGCAGCATTGTCATCGCAACCTGATACAAATATTTTTCCCTCACTTTTTCTCTAATCTGAGCATGTTGAATTCGAATTTCAAGCTTTGAAAGTACATAGTTCAAGCATTCATAAAATCACTCTCAGGACCTTCAACCTTCCCCCCTTCCCCTAAGTGTCCCAAATTCCACTAAGAAACTGCTTTGGCTCCATCCTCTACATCAGTGGTTCAAAACATGTTTGCACTCATGACCTAAAAGCTTGCAACCCATGTGACCCCATACATTAGCAGCTTGATCTACATTTTACTTTCTGTGATGGAGTGGGAAAGAAACAAAAATATGTAAGAGCATATAAGATGTAGGCTCACTGATGACTTGAAATTAATTTTATCCCAAACCACTTCTAGAAAGGCTGCGCAACCCTCCTACCAAGGCTTGGAAACCCTTGCTCTAAATCAAATATATGTGCACAACTGAAGAATGCTACTCAAGACTAACAGCATTAAATGACAGTAAAGTAGAAATACAATAACAAAATAGACATATAATATAATTAGATTAAATTATCAGTTGATCCTTAAGAACTGACTAAAATAAATTTAGACCATGCAAGATTCTAGTTCGTCTGTTTGTTTCTAAATCTGATCAAGTTTTTAGAAAGTGCCTCTTACTATAAAATGCACAGACAAATCACTCTCTTCATCACCTAGATCCTATGAGAATAATGCTTAACAGGTGTTTTTTTTTTGTCTAAAGATGGGCTTTTTTGAAATAATGAACACATGCTGCTAGATTTCAAGTTCACTGAAATCTTTGACTATCTAAACTAGACTCAGACATGCAAGAGTTTCTTTGAGTCATATATTGGTTGACCCAATTTTTTAAGGCGATCTGCGGCTGAAAATCCTAAAATTGTCAAATCGACAAAAACTTCCATTCTGAAGGTGCACAAATGATAACAAGATAACAGGAATTGAGATTCTGTGAAGTTTTATTGCCCTCTATACACGATTGCCATGGTAACATCATAAACAGCCGCCATATTGAACGATTTAAAGCAAACTTTAAAGTCCCAAGGCTTTGCTATTTTTTAAGCTATTGCCTTCAAATTTTGAGGATAAAGATTCTGAGCATCTACAGCAAATAACGCCAGATTTTTTATATCTATTTTAGTTTACAAGATATTGCATCCTACATTTTGTAATAATGCCGCCTGTCAAAAAAACTGCATTTTTCAAAACCAATTCAATTTTACTTTAAAAACACACCTCTTAATGAAAACATAGTGTTATTTTATTGTAGAACACTTCTTGATTGATGTCTCCTGCAAATTTGAAGCAATTTGGACAGAAACAAAAAAGTTTTAGGGATTTGATTGGTAAAAAATGTCAAACTGAGAAAATGAGCTGTAAAGATGAAAATTAGTAAAACTGAAATAAAAGCCATTGAAGCCTCCACCTCCTTCAGCCATTCCCTGTTTCCTTGCTTTCGCCAGATGCGCTGACTGTTTTTTCAGTCAAGGCACTATTGCAAATAAAGTAAAGGTATAAAAACGACGTACTGTGCAGTGGAATGCGGAACAACAAGTGATGTACAAGCGCGTTGTTTACAGCGCAAGTTGGCAAAGGTCAAGGTGTAACTACAATGTAACCAATCAGAGTCGACTTCCTCTGCTCTTCAGCGAATCGCATATTTCAAGGTCGTCTAGTGTTCACGTGGACAGCAAAATTAGGTGAATGGCCTCGTGCTTGCTAAGCACACTGACGCTAGGGTTATTTTTAGATCAACACAGTAATACAAAGACTTGATAGTACTCAGAGTAAGCTTTCCAACGATACCAATGTGTCCTAATTATCGATAATGGGAAGCATTAAAGGCGTAAAGTTTGACAATTTGTGCTATCAGAAAGGGAAAAAGCAATTATTGGACACATACATGGTTATCTAAAATGCTAATTTAACCCTTTTATGAACATTTGGGGGGGGCAATAACAGTATGAGATCGAAGAAAAATGGTTATAGGAACGGAATATCGGAAGAACAAAATTTTGAAAAAAAATTGTTGATATCAATATTTTTCAGCCGCAGATCGTCTTAATACACTAATCAACCTATTTCCTCTGTTGTCATGCACATCACAAATTTTAAAAACTCACAAATCCTCTTTTTTTTTCATCTAGATCATTTAAGGCACTCAAAAGACAATATCAAAACAAATGCACAATTTAGACTGTCATTTTCGTAAGTTACAGACTAACACTTCAGAAACATTTTTTATTTTGTTATTGTTGTCTTTAAAAATATTTTTTTTATTATTGTTTTTAATTTTTTTTTTCAGCTGTTTTGAGGTTTTAGAACAATGATGGTAAGCAGAAAAGTTTTGGTGTCTGAATAAAAAATTCTTACAGTGGAATTTTTCTAGATTTAAAGAGCAGAAAATTTTCATACTCATACAAACAAAATAATAATGTTCTACTAGATAAATGCAACAGACCAACTGGCAAAACAAGCTATCAAAAATGACCTCACTTAATAAAACTGCTAGAGCTTCAACAATCACCACATAATTTATCGTGAGGAACTTGGCATTATGAACATGGGATTGAACAGAGAGTTTCTGATCAACTACTATTAATTGAATTTGCAGGGTTCATTATTTATTAAAAAGGCTATGCATAAATTCATGATTATATGTGCCCCTCAACATTCATATATAATATAACTATGCAACATAGTATTATCTTGTCTGAATTTGATCGAACTCTGACAGTTGATAGGCATCCACAGGCAGTTGAAAGATATTAAAGGAGGACATAATGTAAAATCTGATAGCTGATTTTATAGTCCTTAGCCTATTTTTGAACAATTATAAAGATTGCAACAGATTTCATAGGTAAATGTATGTGAAAGAGATAAAAGGAGTTAAAAAGCATTCCACAAGATGTTCATAACATAATACTTTATTTGTCATTGTTTGAACTTACAGACAAGCATATTCTAAATACATTTTTGAAGGGGGTCATTTCATAACAAGATTTTGACCTGAAAAACCACAAGTTAGTGGCTGAATTCAGAAAAGAGACAAAATGTGTGTAAGTACCATTAAAAGAATTATTTAATTCAGTGTTTATTCTGTTAACACATCATTTAACTTAGTAATTTCCATTTCTTTCGAGGACAGCATAATTAGAGTGAGTGATCTCGCAGCTGTTGTTGTCAGCTGTACCTGACCTAATAAGACTTTCAACTAAGATGTGGAGGAAAATGTAAATATGTCTCCCCCACCCTGCTTGAAAAAAACTGACACAGAAGTCAGTAGTTCCCACAGGAAAACCTGGATAACCTGAAATGCAAGTCTAAAGTGCACAAAAGATTTGTTAATTACAAATTGTGCATAGATGTACATGAACAATGTGGTATGTGACAAATTAATGAGTTCAATGTGAGTTTTATCAAAGTACAACTAACCCTATGTATCAAAATTGAAAACAGAAGTGCGATGGAATTCATCAATTTTAAAAACGAGCAGATTTAATGCTGTATATTATGTAATAGTAATGATGGGAGAATACAAGAAATGTAATGAAGCACAGATTTTAATTTCTCTCAGCCAGTGGGTATAAGTGATAATAACAAGTTTAGGCCTCTGTACACAACCAAAATATATCTAGTCTACAAAATGCTGACTGTCACTGTAAAAAATTCCACCGTTTTACATTTATTTCAAAGCTCAAAAAGAGAAAAAAATGCTTTGACCAGGCTGACCGATTATAGTGTATTCACCCCAGTATCAATACTGTTACAGAACTAGTAAATTACACAATACCAGGAAATATTTTTACTATTTCACTGATGGATCATCAGCTTTTGCCTAGTTAATACCAATTGAGATTCTATTTTATTTCAAACAAACAACATACTACCAAAAAATAAGTTAATACAACAGTCGATTACGAACGCTCCATTTCAGAATTCAATATGGCGGCGGCCGACATTGGAATGTTTGACCACGCTTCGACAAAACTGCTGATAAATAAATAATTTTTAACTCTAATTTCAATTCCATTGACACTTAGGCACTAAATATAAATCTCTTTTCTGTAATTGTTTGATAATCTTAGCTGAACAAAAAAGATTCTACAACCTGGGTTTAGCATGTGACTCAGTCTAGTTCTACAAAATAGTTTTCAATGCAGAAGATTCAACACAGAATGACACAGTGCCTTTGGAACACATGAACTCATCTGTAAAGTGAGAAATAGTTCAAATCGACGCAACTGAGCAAATAATTAGCAATAAAATTTGGAAATTCAAAAGTTTTCCTGTTTTTTTTTAGTCCGATTAATGTTAGCGTGCAGCGTTCTCACTTAAGGTCTAACGCCAAATCTGTGCACACAACAAGTGGGACTGCATTGTCTACAATCCACAAAAGACTCCTGTCGGCCTCATGCTGATGACAAGAAATTTGCACCCAACAGTGGACCAGGTTATTTTGTACTTTAAGTACTGAAATTTCAATATATCAAAGAAATCAAAGTATCTTCATCTTGTTTTATATGTAAATTTCAGACTGTACAAATTAACTTTATCAACAAACAGCAAAAGCCTTAATTATGTATGTTTCCCCTCAATTTCTAGAAGCACCCTCTCAGCAAAAGAAATGTTTTGTGTTGTGTTTTGGCCGGTTGGGACAATATCAAAATATGACACACAGATTCATATTTGCTCTTTGAAACCACTCATACAGTCAAAGGAATAACACACACAGCTAAACAAATGAAGACAGCAACACAATATTCACCAATTTTATATAGATCTAATATTTTTATAAATGAATGTCCTATGCAGAAAATGCATTTGGACAGTGTTTTCTGCCATAATATTTCTGGGTATGGTGATATGATTTCATTTTTTTTTTTTTTTAATTATAGCAAGGTTTTCAAAATGCTTTCAGTTTTCCACTTTGACAAAGATGGAAGAAATACTTTTTTCTTACTAAATCAAGAATGAGAGCTTGTTTGAAAAGCAAGACAATTAGACATAGATCTAGATCTAAATCTAGATAGTCTGTTATATATTATCTATTTAGCAAATTTTTTGACCATGTGGTGAGCAGATAAGTTGACGATTTCCCAGATATAATTATATATCTTTCCACTACTACTAATACTTCTGTACACTGACATTTTGATTTCAGTTTATTTATTTAGTAGGCTTGTGAGTTGTCTGCTACTTTTGACTTTGATCAAGATCGATTGACCAGATCTAGCTCTAGATCTAATCAAGCAGATTCTAAAACGATCATGACCTAGAATTGTTTGAGGGCTACAATGAAATGCTTAGTTCGGGAATACATCAAGTTCCATAGGTTTGCATTTCAAAACGTGAGCACAGGCCAAACATAAATCTGGTACGTTACTTCGAGTTTGTCAACGGACACTTCTCCCTCACCTCATCCTTCGCTGCACAAACAACTGGCAGTGTAATTTGTTGCAAAGGGCCAGATATATATGATCGTAACGCAAAAATGGAACCACAGCCTGCAGCTCCCGCAAGTAAGAGCTTCACGCATCTTTCAGATGACCTAAGGGTTGACTCTCTGTTCGGAATAAACCCATAGAATCTCAAAATCCTAGTCCAGGATCTCCTGAACGCCGCCATCTTGTTTACGTGAACGCATGCGCAGAGAAAACCGGTGTTGAGAGTGTTTGATCCCTGAGTTGGGAGGCCCCTCGCTAGCCTAGAAGCGCCCACTCTCGCACTGAGGGCTGGTCGCATTTGACGCGTTCATTTGGAAGTACTGCTTTGCTTGAATTATCATCAATATATAACGTCAGGGATTAACCGGATCTTACACTGTTTGGATCTTTGAAGGTGATCCTGATGTGGATTATTTCAATTTTTTTTTCTTCCATTCATTGTCATATAGGCCAAAGTATCAATTCAATGGTGATTGCTTGCACATAATATCAAAACGCGAAGTAGGCGATATGTTCCCTACTGTCTACTAAGTCATATCGTCAGTGAACTGTTTTCTAATTAATTCGTTTGGGATACAGTTACGTAAGTACTGAGCAGCTTCGTTCACTTCATACATTATTTATTATGATAATTATATTATCTTATTTGATGTGTTTATGTATATTATCGCAAGCCTATGTTCAGTCTATATAGTTGTAATGGCTATATAAAACTCCTCCCTTTCTCAATCAGACTTTAAAAAAAAATAATAATAAAAATAACCGAAAATCATTACACTGCCAAGACAATCGGTTAGACATGTTAATTCAGTGGTATGTACAACTGATAGTCCTACACCACCTAGACTCCTAGAGTTAGAATTTGTAATTTATTACTATAATATGCTAGTTTTTATTCCTATCGCTGCTTCTGTAACTCTTTGCTTACTTATGACGCAAAAGTTGTTCATGTTGGTGAGGCAAATTCTCCAGGCAGCTGTAGTGATGAGGATAGATAGACAGATAGATGTGTAGAGAAACTCGATTAGCCTATTAGCCATCAAGCCGGGTGTACTTGCCAGGAAAACAGATTTTAATCGAGCGAAAAGAAGAAGAAAAGGCGGAGGGGGAAAAAATCAGACAACAAGGTAACTACTGCGCGAGACGAATGTAGCGTGCTGTCAATAAGAAACTCATTAGAGAAGAAAGGAGCAGCATAGCTTCATATTCAGTAGCTCTGCTTCCTCAGTAAATGTCTTAAGAAAAAAAAAAAACGAAGAAAGCGGGGAGAATGGGATGAAATATAAATGACGAAGGAACAGGTACTACTCAGCATCAGTTTTACTGTCTCACTCGCACTCTGTGCTAAAGAGAAAGCGCGTCTGGGTAGGGAGTTGTTGGCCCATGAAAGACAGGCTGCGATGTTCGGCAGTACTGTTATTGGGGTCATACAGATGTGAAAAACAATTGATTTTGATAACAATTAATTTTTGCTCCTCCAAAATCAATAGAAGTGAGCGAGGTATGACTTTCAAGCTCTTCCAGTTCAGGCATATTAATTTCTTCTTCTTTTTCTCTCTTCTCTGCCTCCTCTCTCTTCCTCTCTCTTTCCTCCGCTCTTCTCTTAATCTCTCTGTCTAGGGATCTGTTTATCTCTCTATCCACTTCTCCTCCACTCTTTGGGTCTCTCTTCTCTATTTCCCTCCCGTCTTCAGTCAAAGGTTCCCGTCTCTCTCATTGCTCCAGAAACCTATTTCTAATTGTTGCAAATCTTTCAACTGCGTCAGAATACAGGCCACGTGAATGTTTTAACCCTATCCGATCTGAAGTCAAAAACACTCCTCTTCCCGTATGGCCGAGAATATATTTGTTGTTTAAGCGCTCGAACTTTATGAAATTTGTGTGTTGATAATGAGTAGAAATTCTTCAAAGTTATTATTCTGTACAACATCATTGGCAAAGCTTAAAGGTGATTCTTGCAATGATTACCGCCTTCATTGGGAAGAAGATAATTCTGAGAACTGTGATGGTGATTGTTTTGTTACGAACAAAATCAACTTAAACTCATAGTTGAAGGCCTATCTCACCATGAATAGGCATTGTCTGTCATACAAAATTATATTATACAATATCAAATAGCCATGAGCAGTCAGCAAGGCTGTATCATTTGTGGAGGCTCAATCATTTTCTAATTTATGTTATTCTCACAAATTAAGATTTCCCAATGCTTATTCGTCGTATATTAGGATGTAAGGAACAACCAATTAACGAGAGAGAGAGAGCAAGATAAACACACATCATAAAATCCCAGATCTGCTAGTCATCTTCCATAGGCCTTCAGGCTGAAAAATTGCATTAATTGAGACAAGCAAAGCCAGTATTATCTGGTAACCTAGAACTGATAAAGAAGATGATACATAATATCTAACGATAAAAGCCAAACTGAGCAGATCAAGTGTGTAGTTTATTCGGTCGAGAAACACTTCTGTCATTAGCTTTTAGTATCTGGCTGCCGTAAATATAAAATGTGTAGTTTGTATACTCGAGAAACACTTCTACTCTTTATTTATTACTAACTGGCTGTTGGATATTATTCAAAAATTTAATTTTATCACCTGTCAGATAGGAGAAAAAACATCATGGGATCTGGGATCGGGCAGTGGTTCACAACCTCCCATCTCATGCAATGCCATTCATCGTTGCAAAATTACACCTTAGGCTTTGCTTGATAACATGTAATTAACTACAGCTGGAAGCAGCAGTAGGACTGGTCAAATAAGTCTTCAGACTGGGATATCATCATGTATCATCATAATGTACAAGTCTGCCGTCTGACCCTGGATAAAAGTAAATTGTTTAAAGGTTTGCGGTGTGGTGATTTGGGGGGGGGGAGGGGGGGGGCGTCCCGGAGGTGATTTTTTTTATTCCTAAAGACAGACTATTTTAACCTTTTCCACCGAATTCAGGATGTTCAAATGAGAGGAAAGCAGTGGGGGGAAAATATACTTTTTCATGCGGTTGCCATGGCAACGTCGCCATATTGGATTTTGGCGTCCCTAAATTGACTGATTTTAAAATCTATCTCCTCCGCCAAACTTCAACAGAACTTGATAAAACTCGGTGGATATATTATTTGACATAATATCTAAAAAGCTACATATTTTCAGCCCATCTCATGTAATAGATAATTTTCTAGAAATTTTTGAAAATGCCATGTCACGAAAATTCAAAGTTCGCCGTTTTTTTATACTAAAAACCCATTTTTCTCTAAAACTTACCAACCGAATGGAACTCCCATACGTACGTTGTTTTTAATCTTGTTATGAAATGATGTATACCAAATTTGGTTAGAATCGGTTTCGAAACGAAAAAGTAGATAGCAAAAGGGTGTCAAAAAAACAGGTTTCCAGAAAAACGCGTTTAAAGTTTGTTTTTTTTCAGCGAAAAATTGACGTGAAGAGTTGTTTTGTTTTTGTTTTTTTTGTTCGGCTTTCAGCTTCGGAATAACTCTGTTTTACATACTAGCCCTCTCTCCATGACTTGTATGTCTCTCGTTGCCGTTTCTTGTTCTGGGTGTATTATTATTATTATTATTATTTGCCAATTTTGCTCCCCTTCCC
>JBCEWB010145493.1:0-10824 GCA_039654565.1 Peronia peronii | reverse complement strand
CTTTGAATCCTTCTCCCACAGTGTATCCAAAACTGCCAAGGCACGTTATCTCGGCCCTGCTCAGTCACACTATTTGCTCAGATGGAGAGTTCTCACACACACACGCAGGACAGACCGGCATCCTCATAAGCTTCATCATCCTTGATGGTGTTGTTTTTAAATTTCATTGCCATGCCGATAGTTGTTGTATAATCATTCTTCGCCAATTTTTAATTCACTGCTTCAAGTTGACATCATTGTGATGACATTATATCTGCTTTCATCGGCAATTATTATGACCACTTCATTTACCCATGGTCGTTCTCCTGCATAATACCATAGTTATCCTTTCTAAGAACGTGGAGCCACAATGATCATATAAATGACGAGCCATTTCACAATTATATTTGAGGTGTAAACAACAATATCTATGTCAATGAAAAAAGACAACGACTGTGACAAAGGAACGACCAACAGGTAACAATGACACACATCTTTCTGAAAAATGTACATAATATACACTTCTTGGAATAGAAGACATGGAAGCAGATACTAAGTTAGTGTTTGCAGAAGTAGGAGGGATGAAAAAAAATATGAAAAGAGGAGGGGAGGGGGCAGGGGAGGAAATATCAGGGGGATTTGACGTTTCCATGTTGGAAAATTCTAAACTGAAATATTATTACCCTGTTTAGAAATAATATGACGTTTAGCTCTATACACCATTTATTAACGTCTATGCTAACTGTGCGTTTACATTGTCTCATCGGCAAGAACAAGGGAAAGGAGGGAGTAAACCTAATAGAAAGTTCGCAGAGCTGGAGAAAGGCTGGTTATTGAGAAAATGTCGTCTGTGGCCGATCATTTTGTGTTGTTGTCTGGGATGCAAATTCCATATTCTATTAACTTCACTATTTTTCTTCTTCCTCGATATCGGCAAACACTCACAAGCTTCCGAAATGAACCGCTACTTGTGATTTGGAGGTCGTCTGGAAAATGTGTTGGTTTTCTGGTTGTGTCTAGCCACAATGCCATGTGCTGCGATACGCAATATTAAGATCAGATGTGCCATAAAAAGAGTTTATTCGATATTTCTGTTCCGGTCTCTCGTAGTAAGAAATGATCGTGGTGGTCACTTTTGACACATTTACATCCAATATCATAAGGCCAAGTTTCCCAGACCACAAAGACCTAATAATGCTTACGTTCCTGTAACAGTGGAACAGGCAAACAGAGTATACAATGATCTTCAGTATCAAATATATCATTTCATGGAAATGTCCTAAAATCTATAACAGACTGTCTACCTGCAACTAATTCAATATACTAAAAGAAAGAAACAACAATCTGTAGAACTTGACTAAGCTGATGATACCTGCCCAATTTCGAACCCCATAGGGACAACAAAGAAAAAACAGTACCAAATAATCAAATACAGTATGTTTATCCATGGTATCAGTGCTTCATTTCTTCAACAGCGTTAGTATTATCAGTTGGGATGAGACAATAGTACTATTTACAAAATAAGTAAATCAATACATAAATAAGCAAAAAGACAAACAAAAAAGCAAAAAACACAACAAAAACATAAACAAAAACAAAAAGAAACGAAAGGAAGTTAACAAGAAACAAAAAAGAACAACAAAGACAAACCAAAACAAAAATGGATACAAAACTGTGATGCTCGGAAAGCTGATGACACTCAACAGTTCATCAATACGCTTTAATACCTAAAAATCTGGGTGATGAATAGCGTTCAATTTTGTTAGAAGTGCATTCCCCGATACCTTATATCCTTACAGTTGGGCTATCTCATCACCGGTAACTCATTTTTATTCCCAGTGCTCACACTGGCCTCCTACTCCCCCACATTCTTCACACAAACTCTCTGTGTTGGCGTTGACTTGATGTCGAATATTTACATTGACTGAAATTTTAATGAAAGAGAAATTAATGTTAAACAGGCCGCCGCTGAAATTAATTTTGTGCTTCCCGTGCAGCGATGGAGGCAGGTTTCTGTGGAAATGTCACTTGTTTAATGTTTCGTTGGCATGATAGTTATGTGGTCTAGATGTAGTTAAACTTTGGGCCTGTTTGTCTTGTTTTACTGCTGCAGTTGTTTGGTCTTGTAGAAATTCTAATACAAACTTGATAAATAAACATGAAACTCGATCAGAATAGTCTGCTTGTAGCACTCCCATGCAAAACGGGCCTTCCTTACCTCCCCCTCTCATTGACGGATAATCATGCCTTTCCTATTATTCAATATTTATTCTATCGCATACAGAGCTTACTAATACTAAATTGTGGGACAACAGGACAATATCCTGTGATGCTGAACCATCATTGTGTGGTGCTCTTCCAACCATTGTCCTCCACAATCTTTAATTTCTCGGAAATGCCAGCACTGACATGTCTTTAGCCATGCAGTGAGTCAGATAGGAGCATGATTGCTGTCACAGCTTATTATTTTCCACCTAGCCTCCTTGTTGTTATCATTGACAAAAACACTTCCATAATCTTAACAACAAAGCTCGTTGTTGAGCAGTACCAAGACATCAATATTCTGCGCACAGCAATAGCATTTTGTCGCAGCAAGCTGGTTGAAGGACTCGATGTGGTATAGTTTATAATTTATTTATGCCATATTACAATTATGTCAATTTGCTCATATCGTAACTGTTTTCTAGTTCTTTCTTTTTGCACAAGAAGCTAAAATCGCGTATTGTATTATGTCCCCCTGAACTACAAGATGGAATCATGTGTAGCACTAAAGTAGACGTCGACAAGGCGTATGCCTCACGATCTACAAATTAGTGGATAGTCAATTTTAGCATGCATCCCTCCACAGCTAAATGTCACAGCGAACAGTTATTGCCTTGACGTGAACAATTCCTTGTCCAACTATCCACCTCACAATATAATTTCTGTGCTGTACCAAGACAGTAGTATACTTCATCAATAAAGCGCCTTGACCAACCTCAACACTAACTATCATACATGGGTATCAAACTTCTAGTACTATCAATCCTCTATCAAACCCTTGCCATTATAATTGTCATCATCCCTAATAATCTCAAGAGTATACGTCACGAACCAAATATTTCCACTCAGTCTGATTTTAAAACACGCCTACCACTTTATTCCATGAGTAACTGCCCATGTTCACATTAATGCCCTAGCATCTCCTCCAAGGTCCCCATGATCTCCACGTGATGCATTTCGATGTGGGTAGTACTGTTTGCTCATTTCAGTGCAAGTTCTCAAACCCAATGTTTACTTCGTCTTTAACACTCAATTTACAAAAAAAAAAAGGAAGAAAGGCAGAAAATGAAAGAAAGAAAGGGTGGAGAAAGAAAGAAAAAGAAAGAAAAAAGAAAGAAAAAGAAAGAAAGAAAGACCTCAGTATGTGAAGAATGTAAAATTTCCATAGTCAAGATTTATCCAGCCATTGTCATTTGTCATGTGAGCTTTTAACCCAGATCACACTGTCTTAACCCTTATCGAAATGCAAAATTATGCTCTAAATCCTGCACAGAGATAAAACATATCCCTGCGAAGTGACAAGGGATACACCTACACAATAAAGGCAATGGCAAGAGAAGCGAGGATAGAATTCTGAGTAAGAGCAATTTCCTTTAGATCTGTTCATGTCTACTCATACCAGTTTACGTCTTTGCACTCAGTACCTCTCGACATGGTTTGGCTTGTAAAGCCGTGCTTGAATTCCTTGTGTGAGTAAAAGCAATCTAAGGTTCTGCCCTGGGTTCTGGTGCAACGGTATTGTCTGAATGGCAGGCAGGGATTTAGCTTGTCTGGAACCTTAGGCCAAATATAAGCCCGAAACACACACTTTGAGGGTCTGGGCTGCTGCAAGTAGTAGTGAAATTACGGCGGATAGTCACTATTATATAGTATCGATCACAGTTTACTATCCAAGGAATCGCTCAAGATGCGATCAGTTAATGCGATACATGACTGGAGTAGATAAGATAAGCTGAGATAACATAATCCAGGGTAAGAAAAGAATGTATGGAATAAGAGATAAAACAGGAGAGGATATAACACGAGAGAATAAATGAGTCAATACTTTATTGTATTGTCTATATCGGCATATTATTTTCATATTAACTCGGCATGATGCCAGATAAACAACGATCAGTTGGATAAAAGCCGCTCTCTCTCTGCAACAGTAGAAAACAACATCACATTAAATCAGGATAGACAGACGTATCACATTAATGATCGCGGTAGAGTACCAACCAGAATAAATTGTATTAATATGATCTTACAGGATGAATTCAACATTAATGCTAACATTCCTAGAGCAGAAATAGCTTGCGGTAGTTCTGTTTCAGCTCTCATCCTTGAAAAATGGCTTCTGGAAAACTGTATGCCCCGCAATATCATATTCAAGTCGCTTAAATATTGCAGTCGCTACGAGCGAGCACTGATCTGGTGTGTTTGCGTCTGAAGTCCTGTATAAGACAAATGCACTTGATGTTCTGACGCATGGGTTGTGTAAAGCACCCTCTGACACGTGTTCTTGGGTTTAATTGTGCAATTCTGCAGGAGACACGGATTTGGAAAAGCAAGGAAACAAAGGAGAGAGAGGGAGAGAGAGAGAGAGAGAGAGAGAGAGAGAGAAAGGGGGCGGGGATGGAGGAGAAGGAGGAGCATCCATGCAAGTAGTGGAACTACGGATGTTTCCGTCTGACATTTAGCTCACAAGGACCAGCTCAACAGCATTTCTACATTTAGTACCGTTGTAAGAAAAACGAGTGCAGGTGATCAACAGGGGACACATATTTCTAGATTTTGTTTTAGTCTTGTCATTTTTGTTTTCCCTAGAACGTAATTTTGGGATCAACACTTCACTTGAGTTTAGGATATCATTATACTGGCGCAATGTATCGGCCATCGTGTTGATTCAGCTGAAATAAAATCCCAAAGAATCTGTTCCCATGAACTTTGTCATCTTAAAAGAAGACATCTGAGATTACTGTAACAGATTACTAAACTTCTATCTGAAGTATATAAGGACATTGATCCTTATCCTGGAATATTTTGTGTGCGTCAAATCTAAGCCTTTTCCATCAGTCGTTTTCAAGGTTAGATATTTAATTACTAGGAGTTTTGTCGTAGATCTGAAACAATATAGATATCCCTGCTTATCTCGCTGCTGGTATACATTTGTCATATACGTGCAGGCCAGGCTCAGTCTTAGAATGTGGTCAGTGTACATGACCTTTGCAATACGGCCGCTGCTTCAGTGGGCGCTGTCTGGCAAGTACTCCGTGCCAGGCGTTGCCTGCGCGTGCATGAGTAAGCATTTGGCACCCATCAATTGGAATGCCATTTCCTTGTTTCACGGGATTCAAACTGTTCCCCTGGCGAGGGTCAACTCAGAACTACAGGAATATTGATGAAGCCGATCCCAAGAGCAGGTGTGCATGTAGTGGGCAGGAATAAGGAAGAGGTGGAGAGCTAGAAAAGAAAGAAAATGTAAAAAATTTCGCCCAGAAATATTGAGGAAAAAAGAGAGATCTGAATGTCAGCTGAGAAATGTTTTAAGTTAACTTTATTCAAAACCTTAAAACCGCAAACCAGCGTTCCTTAACTCGTCCATATAAATAAAATAAAATAAGATTAGCTTGAATGTGAAAAATGTTGTCTCCGGGGGAGAGAGGAATATGAAGTGCAATAATAAATTTAAACAATCAGTATTGAAGCTGGAACATGTTCCCATTTCTATTACTAAGCAATAAAAATTTCGGCATATAACTGTGCCAGGATAATACAGTAATAAATTTTACAATGATTTTAATATTTTGTCACCCTCACAATGTGTAGATGGTTAAGATATATGATATAGTGTGTATACAGGCTGTTATGAAACTGAAGAGTTCTCATTTTGTTTTGATATAGTGGATACCTATATATAATTTCTATGCAATAAATTGTAATGTGTTCATTTGCTGAAGTCACACAAATAGTTATTGTATTACTGGACCTGCTCCCTGTGAACTATACACACGAAGTAAAGTACAAGCAAGCATCCATCATAACACACACACTAGCATCCACACAACCAATCGCCCATCAAATTCCAGTGCCAATAGGCGATATTTCCATCTCGCACTCCATACACCTCGGCCACCAGCGACAACATCCCCATTCTGTCTGACTACATCTGCATAGGACGTCGACGGCTACAGCACTTCTTAAGTCGTCCACCATTCCGCAGCCGCCTAATGCACAATGATAAAACGCCTCCTTCTTGAAATCAACTGTTTCCAGAAATTCGAGATTCAGTTTTCAGATTTCTCATTTAATCCAACTGCAGCTTTGAGAGAAGGAACAGATGCAATAGGCTATCGTTTAATACACAGATTGTCAGTAACGTCTTGACGCCTAGGCAATATCACTGGCTGTCACCTTTTTTGTGATGTTAATACATCGGGGTTTCTGTGAATATTGCAAAGGGCCTCGAATTTTGCACAATAAATGGTGAATATCATATTGAAAATGTTACGTAATAAAATTCCAATAAATTTTTTTCCAATACTTGTTTCATTGAAAATAGGCATTTTACCATTCTGTCCAAAATTCGATGCAATTTGCAAGATGAAAAACATTCATTTGATTGGAATATCAGTATATTAAGACCTTCAATAATTATGATTTCCATCATTTGTGAAGCAAAATACGATGCCTTTTACAAGATTCACACAAATCCGGTGTCTTAGTTACATAAAAAAGGTGATAGCCAGACACATGTCCTATGTATTTAGACTTTATCGACATCCTGTATTTATGTTCAAATAAGTGGGAAAATAATTCAACTTTGATGAACAAGGCGTTTTGTCAAAGTGTCTTTGCCCAACACATTACTGAGTCTTGCATTAGCAGGATATCCCGCTTCTAGACCGCTTGGCTCCCAGACATCTATCATTACCTTGTACCACCAGAAAGAAGACATCGACAAAAATGCCCAGAGTTGGACATAATGAAAATCTCAGAGCTCTGAAGTCTGTTTGGAGGAGGATAAAATGGGAGGGGGAAACTGGGTAGATGTATAATAACAACAACAACAACAACAACAACAACAACAACAAAAATAATACCATTCATTTGCGGGCTGTTGGGGGTTAGGGGCTGATTAAAATCATCAACCATTTTTGTTTTTTATTTTCGTGCAAAAAAAGATAACATTCTGAAAAAAAAGGGTGTAAGAAACGGAAAATACAATCACCATGCTGCAGATTGGCAACATTGTGGCACAATTTGGATATGGAATTGTGACTTGAATCCGCAAAGTTACCCATCAATTTTTGTTACTATTATCTAATTTTCTTAAGAACAGCTAAAAGGACAGGGGATAGGGGTAGATTAACGGTATATTATCGACTAAGAAATACAACATGGAAGAAATAAAGAAAACGAAATAAAGAAAACGAAAGAAAGAAAGAAAGAAAGAAAGAAAAAAGAAAGAGAGAAAGAGAGAATCAATGAATGAACGCAAGAAAATAAGAAGAGAAAGAGAAAGAAAAAAAGAAAGAAAGAAAGACAGTGAACAAGTTTTAATGTCAATCAGGAGTGCTTTAGGAATTCAGAGTCTTAAGATGGTACTTGAAGACCTACTGCCTCTTCCGCTGTTGCATGTGAGTTTTATGCATGAATGTATATAGATTTATCTGTTGTCAACAATACATTGTAAGGGCAGGAAATTAGGTGAAAGCAAAGAGGAAGCACTTAGGAGGCGAGGAAATAGATTTTAAATGGACATTACATTCCCACGATTATGGACAACAATGAAATGTGGCTTTAGGGCAATTACTGAATGTTCTTAAGTCCAGATCCACTGGCAAAAAAAAAAAAAAAAAGAAAACAAATTGCACTTCAAAGCTTATGTTGCTTATAAGCTGAATACAAGTAGTCTGAATATTTCTTAAATACTGGAGAATTGACGTAAAAAAAAAGGAGGGGTGGAGGGGGGGGGGGGTCCTAATTTAGGGCAACCATTGTGTTGGGGTCACTGAAACAGAATAGTGACGTCAGATGCCCTAAGAAGTCACTTAAGTTGACCGGAGACACCATTGTTATGACATAACCAGGTCTATTGATACATACGTCTGAGAGTCATTGATTTTGTTTTTTAAAATCCCGATGAAGACATTTGTTTTCACGTGGAGTGAAATTGCACATGTTCATTGATGACTGTATTTCTATTGTTGTTGTTTTTTTAAACTCTTTGTGTGCCTGATTGTTTTTATGTGTAAAAAAAATCATTCAACTAATTTATTTTCAGTTCGTGAGGTTCTAATCCAAGAAGTTCCTATGTAAATATTGAGATGTGGCGGTATGTAAGTCATATTACTACAACACCTGTCATTGATACATAAAGAATATTTACGGGAAGTGTCTCGTACATTTGACATATAATGCGGCTTTACATAGATAAAGGGATAAATGCCTCTCGTTGAAAGACAGTAGCCTGACTTTGTTCAGTCAGAGCTGATTGAACTGTATAGAGATGACTATGCTGAGAATTAGTTTGAGAAGTGATGTGATAGCATTGTTAAGTGCTGTGTAACTGATCTTCATGAATCAATGGGCTGCAAAGTGCCCACAAAAGTGGAAACTGGCTGTGAACACCACATTGCTTAGTTGTATAAAATGATCCTCGCCGTCACATAATATGTTGCGCATACTGTGTGAGATGAGTCAAAGACCGCTCTGTTGAGAAATTTGAATTTTACTGAACTTTAGGGTCTCTGAGTTCAGCAATAGATCGGAACAGAAAATTCATAGCTAAATAATTCTTTCATCAAACTACAGTATGACTGAAAAGTAACAAATTATTCATATACTTGCAATTTTTGTCTTAAAATTGTATTTGTATTGTATGTGTGTGTGTTGTCTTTTAATCTTTAATGAATAAGAATTTAAACTGTTTGTATCTGTCTTCTCAACCTGATTATTTTGTTTGAAATTTCAAAGTCCTACAAACATATCTGAACGTGTACGAGTAGCAAGCGGGACATAATAAAGTTTAGAAAACTAGACCACTTGGCCTCAAAGTCCTCAAAGACAGATACAGAGATTAAATTGTCATACATTGAAGATCAAATACACACAAAAATTAAGACAAAAAATACAATAAGAGGGTAATTCACAATAATTTTAAAATAGGGGGGGGGGGGGAATACTTTTCAAACACCCTTTATAGTACATCCACTTCCCGTTCTACCTTTCCCCAATAACACTAGATATGAAAAACTTGAGATCAAACTCCTGTCACCCGATCGCACTACATATAGACAGTCTGAAATAGTCTAGGCAGAGAAGTATGGACCAAGTTTTTCTTCAATACTAAATTCTTAATGAGCAGGCTCTTCCACTTTTGCAAATTTTGTAAACATTTTGACTACACTGACAGAATCTTTATTTTTATTTTATTTTATTTTAAAAAATGTATTCTGTACTCAAACATTGCTAACTAAATGCACTTAAAGTTTAGGGCTTCGTAGAATTTGAGAATATAGCACGTTATCAGAGTATTCTGGGGGATAAATAGCAACAACGTTTAATAGAAATTAAATGTTATTCATTATTCCTTCCCAACGTAAAGAAACCGCACATTCACACTCATTAAATTCTGAGAGATGCAAACAGAGATGGACTACTGATTAAACAAATAAACAAGCGTTGTTTATTTCACATGACTAACTCGTTCTGGTTTTCACCAATGTACCTTCTTTAGAAATATTATTTTATGAGAAATGATGACTACTCAAAACTAATCCTGCTTGCTATTGCTTACATCTGCACTGATAATCCTGATGATTTCGTTCAAGGCTCTCTAGTTACTCTTTTGGAAAATGTGAAAGAAAGTGATGATTTATGTATCTCCTACAGTCTTCGTTTACTCTTTTTGTTTCTAGATGTGTGTATATAATTGTAATAATCACTATAATGTATAACTAAATGGGAACATAACGTCTCCTTTTCGCGGTAAATTTAACTGTATAAATGACGGCACTGATCTTGTTACTATATTTTTTAACTGCCGAGCAGAAAAAGGAAGCAGTGCTTTCAACCTAAATCTGTGCGACTCCTCAGTATATAAGTAGGTTCTTTGCTCCTACCTGTAGGCGGTGAAAGCCCGCCATTGGTGGGATGTCTCCCATGGAATGCCATCCTCGACGTTCTAGGGGTGATATCTCTCTTCTCTCTCTCTCTCTCTCCTGGCTTCTGTCTTCTGTCCCGCTCACTTTCCTCTCTTCTTCTTGACGTGTAAACGTATCTTACCGTATTTGGCACATTATAGCCGTAATCGTGCTGATGTGCCATTAAACCCCAACACAAACAAATAAACAAACAATATCACAGGAACTACAAGATAAAACATCGAAAGGAAGTCTTAGGAACCAACGTCACTGTTTCCTAATAAAACATGTATGCATTGTGTGAGCAGTTGAATAATAGGCTGATGTCATAGTGAATTGTGCCATCACATTTGGGTTTGAATAATTCGAAGATGAAAGATAGGCTGGGGGTTTTGAGTTTGATGTTATTTTTGATTTATGTCGTTTGAGAAATGTGCGACAAGTCATCGGGAAATTTTGAATTCTGACCAGGAAAAAGAAACTGTCCTTTCAACTGTCAGAAAATGAGTTGTTTAAGGATACAACATAGAAGGAAAAAATGCTTAAATTCACAAGATAAACTAGCTCAGACAGCTTGAGAGAAATCCATCCAGTAAGCTCAAAATTATTGAGGAGAAATGATATCTGGTCCATATAATTCTGCACTGGTAATTTCCATTTGATGACATCTAAGAAG
>JBCEWB010145492.1:0-19609 GCA_039654565.1 Peronia peronii | reverse complement strand
AATCTAGAGCAAATCAAAGTTGGAAGGAGAGAGAGAGAGAGAGAGAGAGAGGGGGGGGGCACAAACACACGCAACGAAAGGACCTATAGAAGAAAAGATATACATAGCCTAGTCCTCTCAATCATAGTCAACAGCTGTTGCATTGGTGATACTACTGATACCTAGATCTAATTAAATCTGTCTGCGACTTAGTTTATGATGAGACTTAGTTTACACTCTTTCTCATATACATGTCGACCAATAAGTAGTTTGTTTCACGAATAAAAGAAAAGGGCAATGGTTCAGCATAATCAGAGTTGAGTTCCATAAAGCTAGAGCTGTGATGGTAGATATCAAGGGGGAGGAGGGGGAGATTACACAATGCATGAAAGATACTGCAAAGAGATATCTGAGAGATGTGTTAAGAACCCTTCACACTTTAAATCCTAACAGTGTAAATTTCGCTTTGCAACCTCTTACGGATGGTTGTCTCACTTCAATCCAAACTAATCGGTTCCAACTTACTCAAACTACATGTCAGGCACAGACGCGGGAACAGGCCATTTGTTGAAGTATATGTACATGTGCTTGCTGCTGGTGATGGTGTTTCAGAGAGCTCATGGTGTGAATACCACACATGTACTTGACGGTTTCTAGAGTCAGTGCTCTGGGTCGGGCGATCATGACAGATGTCATTAAGAGTAACACACTATTCCTGACTTGATGCGGAACCGTTCCTGAGACAGCGAGAGAGTGGAAAAGGAACATGGTGATGGGAAATGCGGAGCATTTGGATAATATTAAATAACACATGTGGTACATCTTCCCGAGTCCGGGAAATATTTCCGCGCATAGCCTAGTGCAGAGAGGGCCATAAAGTGAGCTTCCTCTTTAGTCTGGACGGGGCAACGACTATAGAGAGAAAAGTATAACTCTAATTTGCTCCTAAGACTATTGCTAAACTATGAGTAGACGAAAATTTTCGTTTTTTGGGATATGGGAACTCTAACAACTGAAATACATGTAGCTAATTGTATTGATTTTACAAGGAGTGAAAGTCTTCATGGAGTCCATAATGAGGGGCCGTGCCAAGTCATTTTTTGCAGCATATACCTTTGGACACTAAAAGCAGTTTGAAGAGAGAGAGAGAAAGAGAAAGAGAGAGAGAGAGAGGGGAGGAGGAGGAGGAAAGTGAATGGGAGAGTTAACGAGAAAAAGCAAAATGATGAAGGGAAGAGACAGAGACAAAAGGAAGAGAAAGACAAAGAAAGAGAGATTGGGGAAGGAGAAATCAAGAAAAACCTAGGATGCTCTAAATGAGGAGACAAGTAGCCTACATGCAGAGAACAGGTAAACAAAAATGTTAATTAGAGAGAGGATGGGTGTGTGTGAGACTGCGGAAGTGTGGCAGAGAAAGTGAAAACAGTTCCTTTAATAAGAAGTAAAAAAAATTAAAAAATATACAACATTACATGTATTTATTTTCCCAGACTTGCCTTGCAAGAGGAACTGACAAGAATTAAAAGGATTACGCTGAAGGATCAGAAGATGGATTAACCATGAAACAGAAGATTAAAAAAAAAATTCACCATGTACACACATTGTACTCTCTTTCTATCAAAAGAAAGACAGATGTATTAGATTTAGATGTGCATCATGCATAAAAATGAAAGATGACAAAAAGCCACAGTACACAAGTACACAAAACACATACATGATAGACATCTCACTAGTAATGTCATGACAATTTTCCTGCTGAGTCTGCCAGCCCTGAAAATGAAAAGACACAGTCTGCGTATAGTTCTGTTTTCCTTAAATCTCTCTTCCCTCCCTTTTGTGATAAATCATATGCACAATGTGTTCTAAATTTACTAAATACTTCACAATTCACTGAATCACAGAAATAATTCTTTTCCATATTCACTCCAAGATAATTTCAAACTTAATGACTATTGTGACCTGTAATTAATGAATTTTTCATGAAATTCACAATCATATACATGTAAGTATTTTATTTCAATTCATTGTTTACATTTCAGTGACCTTCTAAAACCACTAATCTTAACATACCAAAAGAATGAGTTTGTTAAATGCCATTAAAAACATATAATACTGTGTACTTCACAGATTAAGAACCAAAACATAAAAAATACTGATACTACATTCATAGTATGACAATGCTGTATAGTGTATGCTTTTACAGTGAGAAATTTTTGTGATGGTGTTCCGCATATACAACATTATACAGACTGTGTTATTTTAGTACAGAAATGCTATTGTATGATCAATAAGCATGGAAACACTTAGCTATGACCTGATCTATCTTGACTATGATACTATACATTGGCCATAAAAATGAAAATCAATTTCATGTGACCATTACCTTTATCCTCATTATGTGGTTTCAACAATTAAAAAACAAAAACAAAACAAAATCCAAATGACGCAAACTCAATACGTTTATTACTAACTGTGAGTACTATGCTTTTCTCAGAGCAACGATAAAGAGAGTTTTGCTTATGACATAGCAGATTTGATAACCAAGCAAAAATCACTGGCAAACTGTCAACTCAACAGGAGCCTCTCTGATACCTTGATACAGGTTCTCATTAAGGAGCAAATATGGAGTAAAGTGAGAGTACAAACCACGGAAAAGGCAAAGAAAGAAACGTACAGATATTCTAAAGCAAAACCAGGTCAAAATTCCTGATGACCATTTCTTTTAAAATAAAAAACAAAACTCTTGATGCATTTTTTTTGGTGAAAACATGGTTTTTAGGAAAATGAATGATTTATTAGTTATTTCTGGAACGATTACCATGAAATTTAGCACAAATGCACAGTAAGTATGCAAGATTTCAAGCAAATTGGTTAAAAAAAAAAAAATGACAAAAGTTTCTTTAAACCTGTGCTATCTTATATTCAACTTCAGCAAAGTTCAAGATCAGACCTGCTGCCATGGCGACCATGAATAATCTAGATCTTTTGCCTAATGTGTACTTTAAATTAGACCTTGATGAAATCAATGGTGGTAATTCACACACTCAGCCTCTAACAATTTTTAAAATCAATGAATATCAAAATTGGAAACAGCCCCCCAACCCCCCTAAAAAAAAAAAAAATACAAACAAACAAAACACAAAGAACTATTACAAAAAAAAGTAAACCAACAATCAACACATACTCTGGAAAGCATTAAATGCCCTTTTGTATTCAATAGTAATGGCAGCATGAATTCATGGCCAATAACTGCTTACTGACTGACTTTAGTACATGTACCTCTCTTAATCAAGTTAATAATACAGCTCAAAACAGAGATCAGTTTCATTATTAACACTCTTGGTGAGTACCAGCCAGCTGAATTAAATATCTGAACACTGTGCAAAACTACAACTATATGCCAAGATGGTTAACATCAAAAGTGACAACTTGGAGAAAACTCAGAAATAAAGAGACATATCAAAAGAACAAATGTTGACAAAATTTGGATCAGGAGCTTTCTCATTTTACAAGTCTCTGCTGTGCAGGTTTTTTTAAAAATGCACAAATCCTGTAACCAAATAATAACCAAGTTATATGAGCTCTGATGTGAAACAGTATTTAAAAAATCTGAAACAAGAGCAGCTGTTGCAAAGCCGAAGAAACATGCAACTGTCATTGAGATTACTAAGAGTAAAAATGATGATTAGCAAGTAATTTTTAATTAAAAGAAAGAGAGATTCCAGCCATTGTTTCATTTACTTGACATGCACTTTTTTGTCTCCACCTGGTTTCGTTTGGGCCTTTTTCTTCATCATCTGGATCCTTTTATTTGCTGTGACCAGGGACAAGTTTGCAACAGCTTGCTTGTTGCTGGCACTGGCACTTGCCTTGGATGAGGATAATGATGGAGATTCAGGAGTAAGAGGAGTTGTAACTGACCCAGCTTGTGGAGGGGAATTTTTAGGAGACGACACATCCAATTTACTGAGTCCAATACTCTGGGCTTTGCTGGACTCTTGCTTCTTCTCATGTTTCGAGGAAGATTCAGATTTCTTCTCTTCCTTGTGTGATGACTTAGAGGATGATTCGTTTTCTTTTCTGTCATCAGTTTTAGTGGATTTGGCACCTCCATCAGATTTTTTATCCTTTTCTTTATCCTTTTCATCTTTGTTGAATGAGGAAGTTTTTGAGCTATTGTGCTTCTTCTCCTCTTTACCTGAAGATGATTTTGAAGAGCTGTCTGATTTATAACCACTTGAAGATTTATTTTCAGATTTATTTGATGATTTGGAGCCCTCTTTCTGGTCACCTTTGCGTGAAGAATTTCCACTTTTGGATTCTGATCGTGGCTTGACCAAATTGGCTGCTAGTCCTTCTAGTCCAACCATATGCTTGGATGTAGAACTAGCTGGTACTGGAGTTTCCTTTGGGGCGACTATGGCCTGGTTTAAATGAAAGAAAAGATTGAACCGTTGTAGCTTCATAAAACAAAACCCCTCAGTATGAATCATTCCTCAGCAAAAGAGTGTTTGAGTTAGTTTCCACAGCAAAGAAATGAGAGTACACTCAACAAAGCTATATTGTCCATTTTTCAAACACCTATCTAAAAACATTACTTCTCAATGTTGTTTTTGATTCTCACAAAATTATTCAGTTCTAGAGTCATGCAGATAATACAGAATATTGCAAATTCTTTGAGAATTTTATGTGTTTTGTACAAGTAAGAGAAAGATAAAGATAAAAATGCAGACAGGCAAACTTTATCAATCCTTGGATATAACAAGCATTTATCCCTCTGCTTGACATAAATTTCTTTTCGAAGATATCGCCACACCAAAATCATATCTTCTTTCACATAATAACAGAAACAAGGTAGGAAACAAGATATTTCAGATTATTCCTTTTTTTTTTTTTTTTGCTCGTTTGCAAAAAAAAAAATTTACTGAATCTCCACGAACAACAGGAATATTCATAGATCTATATGTGGAATATGTCCCTCTTCTCATTCAATTCGATAAAAATTTCTTGCTACAAACAGTGAATCCCTTTTAACTCTAGAACTGCGACCCAACCTAAGGGCTGCAACATCCTCCGGTCCGCGCTGCAGAGCTTCTCAATCTGGATTGTCGACGCTAGTATTTAGTCCCAGGGTGTTTGTTTTGACTTTGGAGACTCCACCTTGGCTTCGCAGTGACACAATGCAAGCCTACATTGACCACCTTACTGATCAATGTCTTCCTCTAATCCCTCCCCTAACTCCATCCTTTCTTCACATATAATAATATATAGTTAAATGAGAAGGGGTTGGTACTCACACAGACATGTCAATTTCATATAGGTGTCAATTTTATCATCCCTTGACACACAGCCTATACCATTACAGATTTATTCATAACCTAATGTAACTACTTGGACCACATCACTTTACATACGGGTGTATTTACGTTTATCTTACAGAACCTTAGTGCAGACTGCAAGCTATCATCCCTCTGACCACGTGGACTTAGATTATTCCTATCAGATCAAACTGGCTAATGTTGACGTAGCAGCAGTGACTACATAGAAATATACACAACGGATCTAATGATGACATGGAGTGAGAGCATAACAGAGCTATCTGATATATAAACTAATAGATACACAGGCTACTTTAGAGCTCTCATTTATAGCTCACTTATACTCTCGATAGCTTGATCACTGGTCAATGTGAAACTTGCTGATTGGGTCAAGTGGTCAGGGGAGTCTGCGTTATTATTCAACATGGCATGGACAAAGAGACTACATGTATTTGATATTCTCCTTCTGCATCATAGTTTCTTTTGATTGTAGTTTCAGACCATTTGAGAGGAGTTGAGTGGGCTATGTGGACTTTGATGTCTGTTCTTCCTTCTTTCAGCTACCTATTCGGGATTCGGCTCTGTCTATGAACTTTCTCCCTCTTATTCTAAGAAAAAAAATGACTATTGAAAGATCTTGTATTTAGAGATGCAGCTATACCTATCATGTGACATTTTGACAAAACTAGGTCCAATAAACCCTAATTTTTGTCAACAAGATAACAAATACCATAGGCATAGCACTGAATGTCCAGTTTGTATAAATATGTGGTGCACATGAGGAAGACAGTTTCATTTGTTGGATATACATGTGATGCGCAGGGCTTACATAAATATCCTTATCATTTATATAATAAAAAAATGGTAAATAAGTTTTTTTAAAAAAGCATTACACAATATAAATCCCTGTGGCAAAGAGAATAGTACCCCACAGCACAAAGTGTGATGATAACAAGTGAAATGTAAAAGTTGTCAAAATGTATGTGTGTGGCAACACTGGGGTCTCCCCCTCAGTCACTATTTGCGACAAAAGCCGTGAGTTCTTCACATACAGGCTCAGGTCTGACTGCTTGCCTCCTCGTGGTGGCAACTGCCCGGGATGCAGCAACCATTTCAAGTCGAACTTGCATGCAAATGGCACTGGGCCACCCGTGGTTGCTAGTGAGATATCTAGCGAATGATTCTCCTCTCTGGTGGAACGGAGAGATGGAGGAAGAACTGGCAGAACACACCAGAATGGGGTGGAGCTGCCACTTGCATGGGACAAGGAACCTCTCACTTGGCCCGCTCTGGCCAGCCATGGGTGAGAGAGATGGAGGTGATGGACCCAGGCAGACTGAGACCGAGTTTTCTGAACAGTCCACACCCTTCCTGCAACCCCCAAAGATGGTATAAGAAGCCAAGATAACTCTCTGTACACTGTACAGGTAGATATTGCCAAATATACTGTCAAGATCCTGTTCAAAACAGGATGGAAGAAGTAAGTGAGGCCAGTATTGGCTCCTTTAGCTCACAGCCACAGGATGCACAGGCTAGGAGCCCACAGTATTGGAGTTAGTCCTGCCCACCCAATTGGAGTGAGGATGGCCAAGGCCAAGACGGAATATTTAGACCTCCAGCGGGAAGGGGACCTCTGGTGATAATAGATTGGAAGCAGGAGTGGTGCTGTGCTCAATCGAAATGCAGATTGTGCCACCCAGTCTGGTTAGTGAATGGTGGGTGGCTGCCTATCCTAGCACACATGACTGCCCCTAGCCCACAGCAGTACTGGTTTTAACACCCTGAGGAGGTAAGTGGTCCTGCCGCCCAAGGCTGGCTCTTCGTCGCACCTGATCCAGGGCTTTTGGTGGGGACTGGGACCTGTAATGGCCCTGGATCCTTTGGGATGCCTTCATACATGCTGCCTGCAGAGGATGCTTAATCCCTGCTAATCCCGTTTTTCTGCCTACTACCAGAGGCATCTTAATTCCACTTGCACTACACATTACCATCCTGCACGGATGATTCCCAGCATCTATGATCTCATCACCTTGAAACAACACACATACCCTGCAAAGAGTTTTTTAGCTCACAGTATAGGGCTTGGTGTAAAAGATGTTTACCTAAACTTTATTTCTAGCACTTGGCAAGATTAGTTTCTGATTGAGCTTGGAGAATGGTCTGATTAATTACATAAAGGATTTTTTTCAGGAAAAGATATAATTCCAGAAGCAGAAGTGACTTTCTTAGAAATAATCATAATTTCCCATAATATTATCCCATAATTAAGTCCAATATTTACAATATCAGGCATTGTAACAGATTTGATCATAGTAAATAAATGTTAGAAAATAAACTAAGCAAAGCAAATGCCTATGGTTAAGTAAGGAATCTGTCAATATACCAATTTGTATGACAGCAAATTAATACCCCACGCACAGAATGAATGTCTGTACAGATAAAAATTAAGGAAAGCATCAGTATGAAACAATTACTGAAGCAATACTGGCTAGAACATACGAACAGAAATTGCAGGATGGTACCGACAGCGACAGTTACATTTTAAGATATTAAACAATTCAAACGCAACACAGAACCCATACATTAAGTTTCTTTTTACAAACCTTAGGATCAATTCGTCTGAATGCCTGGCTTGTGTTACTGGAATTAGAATCTGTTTTTGTTGTTTTAGTGGACAATGCAGTTGATTCCTTGCTAGTGCCAGTTGTGGGCACTTGAGGCTTTGGCTTAGCTGTGGGCTTCTGTGTCACCTGCATCAATAAAACAACACACAAAAAAACAACATGTCTGCATCATAATTTCAACTAGACATAAAAATAACAAGTAAATCCATTTACAGTTCAAATGAAAACATCTCCAAAAGATGAATCACTACATTATTGCAGAACAGTAAGCGTAAAACATTACTAACACCAAATCTGAAACTAAACAGCTTCACTTATAAACATCTCTCTAACTCAAGACACATATGGCAGATTTTAATCAGCAGAAATGAGGTTACATTAAAATGCCATTCTCACTACAACAACCTGAAAAACCTGAACTACACTTCCTTACAATATATCAGTAGAGATAACTGCAAGTCAAATAATTATGTCTTTTTGAATTACTCAAATACTTTTTGTTTTTATGACATTCTCTCTTTTTCTCTAAAGACGCTTTGAATATATCAAATATATGGTATTGCCAACAATTGTTGCACTGTTTAACATAGCTAAAAGAGTATAGGCACTGGACTTTAAATGCAGTTCATACTTTTGTTTTCCTAATTTAATTTTTTGAGGATTCCAATTATTGCACATGAAGACAAATTTCATACATTGTGGGGCATGATTATACATGTATATGTTGTCATGTGTGTGACTATCTGAGCTGCAACAATATGACTGAGGATGCTTGCAAGCTCAATATTATCATTGTTAAATAAAAGCTCTTAAATTATCACACACACACACATACATAAACAACAAAAAACATCTTACTATTTTTGCCTTGTGGCTTACTATGTTTACACAGAAAAAAAAAAGGGCAGACAAAGGTGATGCGAAACACTTTATATCTTTATGCTCTGGAGAAAGAAGTTATTTGTCTTGCAGCCAATTAGAATAACTTGAATGGCTGTGAGACATTTGTCTTAAATGTATGCCATGCAGGGGAAATCTTTAAACAAACTCTTCCTACATAATAGACTGCTGAAATCCCTCCAATTCATTAAAAAAAGAAAGTTACCATTTTCTTCAAACTCTTTGTGCAACGAGAACAGTACCACACAAATCTAGGATCACTGACATCTTCCTCAGTGACTGGAGGTTTGTGGCATTCCTGTGAGAATGACAGATGAAAGACTACTAACTAAGAAGGGTCTTTAGAAAACATCAGTTGAATCACTCCGGTAATATTTCTTAAAAAAATGTTAGTCCAACAAATCTTAGTCCCAAAATGTTTAATCTGAATGTCCTTTTAATACACTGATTTAGAATTTTTTGATCATAAACACAAGATAGATATAGAATAAAGACTATTGTTCTTCTTTAACAGAAATACTTTATACAATCTAGTAGACTAAACATAACTAACTTACATAGAGGAAAATTAAAAATTAAGACAACAGATAATATTTATTTTACACTCTTACAAAGAATATAGTATTGTGAGTCATAAACTCATTGAAGTTTATAAAATTACATAGTAAAACCAAAAACATATCATTGCTGAATCGATATGCTGTCCCAAAATAGTGTATTACACATAATTCTCTGTCTTTTGTTTAATAAATTATAAAAAGAACTTTTCTTTTGTATTAAAATATATAAAAATGACACAAACATTTGCAGATTTGTTTTTGAAATGCTGACCTGATGATAGAGATTATGGCATTCTTGACATTCCACTAACTGATTGCCAGAGCTGACACCAAACTGTCTGTGAATAAAGAAAAAACTGAGATACAATAAATTTTACTACATATCTAAATGCACCTAGTACAAGAATTATCCATGGCTCTAAGTAACACACATCTTAACACAAGATTAGATCGGCCTGATAACAAGTAAAATATTCACCAAAGGATCACCCTTTCCATAGCAAATACAAGTTGAGCATAAAATCATATTAAATAATATTAGAAGTTGAAAAGTCAATAAGAAATTGGTTGAAAACATTGGTTACATTTTAGTTTTGATCTGGATTTCTCACATTAACTAATTATTATTGAAACAAGAATGAGGGATTGCTATGTGATAAAAGTATCTACAGTGGCCAGAGGGAGACAGCTTGCGCAAAACACACTGAAATCCTTATAGATGAATACAGACACATCCCTCTAAGAAACAGTTTAGTTCAACTAGCTGATTAAGAGGGGAGCGGATCCGGAAATCCGGTTTTTGCTGTTCGCTCTTGAAAGCTATGTCGTTTGCAAATATAAAAATGGTATAAACAACATGCAGATCCTGGCTCAGTCGGGGCTCGATATTCAATGACAGATTGACAATATTTCACCCTAAAAAGACAAATTGTGCACAAAAGACTTGATTATGATTTCCGCCACGAATATCAGGAGCTCCAGTGCCAGAAATGGACACTGGCTGACCAAACACTGACCACATCGAAAATCAGCAAAACTTTTCACCTGAACCTCTAAAATGAAGTTTCCATGGCCTAATGAGAACATAATTTGCCCCATTGCTGCTGTTTCAGAGCACAGTATCTGTCACATCAAGGGTCAAGACATTTTTATTTCTGACCAAAGAAGACATGACGGCCATATATAGGCCTCCCAGGACCCTGAGACTGCTCCACAGCAGGCCATTAGTGGTAGTGGTAAAGGAGCAAAAAGGGCTAAAAAAATATGAGCAGATACCTAATAAAAGGCAAAAAGGTCATAGAAATCATGGAGAGAGCTCTAGAATGTGAAACAATTATGATTTTATTTTGAAAGCAAGACATAAAAGCTTGTTTTGAGTATTTTTCTCATTGAAAATCATTAAATGGATTTCTCTCAAAATGATGTTTTTCACCAGAAATGTGAGATCTACATTCCCATTTCTGTACTAATTATCATGACATCTGACATGAATACAGAACAGAATAATATATAATTTTTGTCATGAGGGATTTTTTATATCATTTTAAGTTTTTGAGAAATTTGAGATTTTGGGGTCAAATTTTTTAAAAATCTGTCACCTTTTCACCTACCAATTTTTAAAAAAATTGTGGAAAATAAACTAAGCACTTTATAAAAAATCTGGCCCGACAAAATTTAGATATTGAACTGAAAAAAGTATGGGATTTCAGGAAATTGGTTGGAAAATAATAGAGTCTATTTAGAGTAAAGTTACACAATACTGGTTGCAAAATACAAGATGGGGCTGTTTGCTATGGCAACCATGAGTGATTTCAATTTTTTTTTTGTTTTCCTCTATTTTGAGCATGCCAAAACTGATGGTAATGATTAAAATTATCTCTCCCCAGCAGTTTCCAAACTGGCTCTCAGGACTTCACTTACTTGCACACTACACAAGCAATTCCCATCTCCAGTGCAAAATCTCCAGCATCCATCTGAGACGCTGGTTCCTCCTCATCACTTGGCACTATTATCTCAGTTTCTACTTTACTGAGGGTTAGTTCTTTCTCTTTCCGTTCTCTTTCTGCTTTCTCCTTTTGTTTCTGGGCATCCCGTTCTTCTTTTTCCTTCTTTTCTTTCTCTCTTCTTGCCCTCTCCTTTTCCTTTTCTTTTTCTCTAGCTTCCTTCTCTTCTTTGCTTCGTGATTTTGAGTCCAACTTTGCTTTCTTTACATCAGGTTCTGAGTAGTCTTTACTGCTCTGTAGTGAAACATACAATGAAAACAAATCACCTTAGCACACTGGCCTCCTGTTTGCCAATCTATCTATCAAAAGTATAAGTAATGTTATACTGTGTTCTTGTCCAGAAGATTTAAGCGTGAATAAAATAAATCAAAATTTGTATAAATATTCTACATTTTTTTTTTTTTACAGAAATTCATTTTCCCTTTCAAAAGATGTTTTGAAATAACTCACATAATACCCAGTTACAAAACAGACATATCTGAGATTTGTCTTTTTCATATTTGTAAATATAAGCCATCTACTTTGATAATCGAATTTCTATGCTGTGTGACATGATTCAGGGTTGTATACAACATATAATACGCCTGTTCACAAAACAGTTCTGAGCATATGATGTGACAATACAGATATCATCATCCCAAGCCTGGAATTGTTCTGGGCAAAGCTATTCTGAGCTAAGTGAGAAAACAGTGCTCCTCAATCACATTTACCACACAGACTCCCACGTAAACCAATCCTGCCTATTTCTGGGATTATCACATCAATTTAATCTCTAAGAATAAATTGAGAAAAAAATCCTTGGTAGGCAAATAAACATTCTGTTACCAATGTTATACATTAATGTATGAGCAATTGATGCGATTTTATAATTTATTTGTGAATGCATTATTACATATTTACTTCTTCATCACATTGAAGTTATCTTATTTTACTAACCTTTTCAGGTGGTCTCTTCTCTGCTTCTTTTCTCTTTGATTCATCTTCACTCTTTGATCTTCCTGGACTGAATTTGCCTGCATCACCACTTTGAGCTGGAACCTTAAAAATAAAAAATGAATGAACTGAATGTATAAGTTCAAATTTATACATATAACACACTGAAGAAATTGAAAGGATGATTGATGTACTTTACTCATGACCTCAGCAGAGCTGCTATTTTATAAAGCAGTTATTTTGACAATACTTTTAAAGGAGCCATTGAGCCTAGAGATGACCATAAATGAGGCCTGGCAACCTGCAAGCAGTAAGTGAGTGATTTTAACAATTCTTCAAATACACTGTTGGCTGTGATGAAACATTACAAAGAAGGCATCATAAGTTCACTGTTCATAAAAAAATCCTGTTGATCCATTCTGATATCCATGCAAGGGGTGAATCCAGAGAATGGTCCAGCAATTATGTGAATTTTTGAGAGATCTCTATTAACAAAAAATGGTTGGAAAGTCAATCAAGACCTTAAAAATGGCTAGATTATCTACAAAGGCTGTCTGACAATGTACAGAACTTCATAAAAAGAATAATTAAGAATTAATTCAGCATGATTCCATTATGTTCTTCCATAGAATTTATAAAATAACTATTGTGACTCACGTTTTAAAAATAAATGACCTAGGATGGTATGATGTGGGAATGACTATATATATTTTCTTCAGCTGATACTATGCACATTATTTATGTAACAAAATAAAAATTACCTTCAGTCCTTTTCGCTGTGCAATGGCATCATCAAGCATTGCTTTGAGCTGGACCCCACTGTCTTTGGCTTTAGAGTGGAGAAGTTTCAGAGCTTTTACAAATACTGGATCTAGTTCAACTGCCGTCATTGTTTTTCCTCAAAATCAAAGCACCTTTCCTGAAATTTTAACAACCATTTTATTCATTCACCAATCAAAGCAATATAGATCTGTCAAAAGTCAACACTGTGGCTAAGAAAACGATCAAAAGATAATTTCAAATTTGGTTCTGCTGCAACAAATAATGGACAAATGACGAATTGACCATGGCGTAGTTCCTCTCTCCCTTCCTCCCCTTTTCAACAGAAGACCCACAGATTATTGTCATACATCTTTAAAAAATTTTTTCTTTTCCCACTTGTCTGTGTCAGCAATGTGGTGTCATCTACATACAGTAGACTCCACATGAGTCGAATTGGGTGAGTAAATCATGAAATGGGTGCTGGTACTTCGATACTTCATCAACACTATTAAGCACAACAAGAAATGAATGTTGCCACTGATGAGTTGATCTTTCTTGTCCTGTCCCTGCTCTCATAAAAATGTGAAAAGACTATGCTTGAGTTGATGTGATTTTGTCAGGACTTACTCTGCACTTGTTCCCTATATTTAAGCTAGCTACTTTCATTACATGACAGTGAGACGGTACCTCAACACAATTGGTGAAACTGATTAAAACATTCCCCTGCAGGTCAAGTAACCAAAGGACTTATGCTATTGATCTCCTCTCCTCCACACCCACAATCTCTCCTCTGTCTTGATGCCTTGAATTCGCACCTCATACATCTTTCCTTGTGGTGGTCATGTAACACAAATTAGCATATGTGGGTATGATGTGGCCATCATCTTTGTTGATAGCAGTGGGAATTCGCCAGTTTACACTGAGACACCATACTATGTGAACCATATGGCCATGTTCTTCTCATCACTGTAAACTTAGTTGCATGATCTAATCTGGTGTGATATTGATGGGATATACCATGCAAATTTCGAACATAACTAGACTGCCTCTGTCCATTATAAAAGACAGAAAGAATATGCTTACATATCAACTTTGGACCAAAGAGATTGTAAACATGAGGAAATCATTATATGTATGACAAGAAAACAAAATCTTCCATCTATTTTGGGGTTATATTGTCTTTTTTAAGCTGTATGAACTGAACTCTGGATGGATTATCTTTTTTTTTCATTCTCCCATTGAAACTGGCTCATCCATTGTGAACTGTATTTCATATTCTTGATTTTGTTAACTTTGCTATCCTACCGTCAGGAAGAACTCCAGTCTCCAGTGAAAGGCATAGATCTAGATCTATAGCATCATCATATTGAATGGTACAATGAGAGGAGATTTGCTCAATCCTCAATTTGCCGGGAATATTATCAATATATGGTCAAAAAGATGTTCTGATATTCATCTTTTTTTAAATTGTCAATCTGTAGACCATGGTATCACAATTAAAAAAAACAAAATAGATCTAGGTCTAGATCTAGATATTGTCATTGTGTACTACTGTAGAAGAAGTTTAATTCTGACATCTTCTATTTTGTGGAGCTGCAGGGGATGTCAGTAAATTCTTACCAATAGACTACGCCAACGGCTTTGACTACATATCAGACACCAAACTCTCTGGCTCTAGATGTAATGCCAGTGAGTGTAAAATTAAATTAAATTCCGTGCATCCATCTAGTGTTTAGCTCTTCCTAGTAAATTCATTTAACCTTCTTCCTCAGACTTCATAGTTCATGTGATGAAAACTTCGTACCGTCCGCTAGATCTATGGAATCGCCAGAGTCTCGGTCACATAGAATCGATCCAAATGAAGCAATGACATGTTCTTTTGACATGTAGATCTACTTACCCGGCTATCAATCACTTGTATGGTTCTATCTTGGCTCCGACTATTCTAGATTAGGACTCGCAAATGACTTGCCAGCCAAAGAGCTCTATAAGACGGTCTGAGCATGCTAAAGGGAGATCATTATGATTTTTTTTTTCTATAAGAGTGATTTCCATGGATATTATCTCGTACAAATTTTCTGAAAAGCAGTTAAATTTAGGCCATTCTATTTTATTCATTTGTTATAATGCTACTCTGTTTTCTTTCTGTCGTTATAATTGTCCCTATCCCATCAGAAATTATGTATCATTTCTTGAAATAGAGCATGAAAAATCATGTAGACTGCGAAGGGAAATGAATAATTATATAATTTATTTGTGCCGGACGTCTGTCTTATTTTGACGTGAGAATAGCATCAGAGAGATATTTTTAGCAGATAACGTTTTCATATTTGCATAGTAATATTTAACCAAAATGGCGTCGTCATCTGATGGTAGGCTGAATTGGTCTGCCGTGAAGAACTTGCTCACTTCTTCATGTCCAACTTTTAAGAAAAGTGAAATACCGGAGTTTGCCAACCTCATCATAGAAAGGTATTGTAAATAAAAAAACTTCTAGTCTGGGTTAATGACAGAAGATCTAGATCTAGATTCTAGATTTATACGATTTAGATCCAGATTAGGAGCCAAACAAATCATCTGTGGAAATCTCGTTTACTCAGAAAATTAATGGGAATATCCAATTACACGTGAAATGCAAATCATTCAAACATTTAATTTTGGTTTGTCAGGTGTCATTGCTTAAGGACGGTTTACACAGTTCTAATTTTATGTTCTAAACTCCTTAGAATCGGATCAGAATTAATCATTGTTTCAACAGCTGATTCTAATTTAGAAAAGGAAGTGTCAACTGTGACTGAGTGACTCGGTCTCTTTTGATGCACGATCAGTTGCGAGTGAGTCAGGGGATCTCTCTGAATTGCAAAAGTTTTTAAAATTTTGGCAGACAAACAACCTCTGCTTTGTACTTTGTCATAAGGGCCATGCTAAATCCCATAAACCTATTAAAATGTTGCATTGTGTCTGAGAAAGCGCACTAAAAGCATTGCTAAAACTTTACGAAAAGCCTATTTGTTTTCAAATTCAGTCCGGTCCTTTACCTGTCTGGCCGCTGGAGGCCTGAATAAAGACCTTTTGTGGAGGGTGGGGAGGGGGTGATTTGTGGGTGGTGGGGGAGGGGGGAGATGATTGTTATTGCCATTTGATTATAAGAACAGTCCACCTTAAAGTCTTTTTCACATTTTGGTTAAATTTAGAGCAAACCATGGACAAGTTATTTATAGAAATGCATGTAAGTCACATCAATCAAAATTCATATAAACATAAGTCAATGGGCAATCACCTATTGGCCCATTCCATGTGACATGTGTTACATCTGAACACTAGTTTTTCACCTTTCCAACTTCATAAAAGAACTATTCAATGAAATTTATGTATATAACCAAAGACATTTAGTTGCAAAAAAATGATCACTTTTTAAGCTTTTGTCTTCAGCAAATGAAAAGGATAGTGATCTGTTTGTCAGCATGATGCCGAAGTGGCATGACGTATGTTACATGAAGAAAAACATTAGCAGTGCCAAACGTGAACCAGCGGCCCGGGTTCTAAGCAGTGCTCTGCGTGCGACAGACCCCTGCCCTGGAATAAAAAAATATTCCACTACTCTTAGACCCATAAATTTGGTATCACTGTGTTTGGGAAAGACTGTGCTATTGATTGATACTAATTTTACACTCATACCACCGACGGGAGCCGAATTGCTAGTGTGTGAAGTCGATTGGCTGCTATGAATCATCGTCGAATGGCGGACTCACCCGACTGAACACCCAAAACAGAAGGAGACTCACTTTGGAGGCCAGTTTCGGTTTCAAAATCCCTTCCGATCTTGTTCGTTTATTAACAGCCAATCGGCGGAGAGGTTAAGCATTTCTGCAGTTACTTTTGTTTTTCGGTAGAGAATTAGTAGACAGGATACGGTGTGATAAAGTTGAGGCAAAATTGTGTTGCAGCTAGAGCAGACTGCCTGCGCGGAACACTTCACAGCTATGCGGAGTAAGCTGAAGTTTATTCTGATATACATTTCATGTTCATGCAATGTCATACACCTGAGCTATAAAGAATTGAAGTAACAAAAATGTTCAGTTTTGGTCGGCTGCAGCCATGCCTGCTCAGCGAGGAGGGAATCCTAAGCAGGCATACTGAAACCACACACAGCGGAGCGAGTGACGTCATAAGCTTCAATAATTTCTACGCTTTCACTGGCAGCTCGGTGGCGTTCGCCATAAATATACTGTGGAATTTGTTTTTGGGTCAGATCAGGATTGGGGAAGCCATGCTTTCTTGCAGGCTTGCATATGGTCCTGCACGCATTTTACAGCAAATTAGTGAAAACAGTCCCGAGTCAAATTCATATGTGACCACATATCAATATAGATACATGTAAACAAAAGATAGATAGCTAGAGAAATCTATAGATCTAGATAACTACTAAATATGGGGTTCGTACAGTCCTTGAATTTTGAGAAAAAAATTCAAGGCCTTGAAAAGTCCTTATATTTTTGCATGGGTGGTCAATTTTGCTTTTTTTTTTTTGTTCACTTTTCCGTCTACCGAACATGCCCAACAGCTACTCTGTATTTTTACATTTGCCATAGGTTCATTTCCTACCACGTGCCTGGATGTTGATTTTCTCTATTTCATTCACTGCGGATCTAGCCTAGTCTAGGCCCGCAGGTCCAGTGTGATTTGACGACGCCAGTTTTAGATCAAGTCGTAATTGTGATGGATATCGCGGAGAATTATATCAAATTATTAGTCAGGAAATTTCAGACTTTGGACTTCAAGAGGAAAAAATGAACTTTTTGATTCAGAAGTGTCTTGCTGGCTGCCGACGTTTCGATACATTTGCGGAACGAAGAAAGCGAAAACGAAAGTATAATGTTTTGTGCACATGCCTGGAATGAAGATACGAATGGGCAACAGGCAACCTAGACTTGTGTTGGGATCTCGAATCGTGTTTACATAGATCTAGGCCTATTCAAAGATCTAGGCTCAACATTGAGTTCAGCGGTCGTTTGCCATTTGTTAACTGTAAAAGGTCATCACTTGACAATCTCATCATGAGTAGATATATACGAATAGAAAGAGAACATGATCTAGATCTAGTCAATGGCCCTACTGAGATCTCATCATCTTCGGCTCAGTCTTCTGTGGAGATCTACCGGGGATTTAGATGTAGATCTAGCGCTATTGTAATAAGAGAGATAAATAGTTCTATAGATGGAGTAAATCTAGAAGTAAGAGCTTTCTTTGTACGTTGAGAAATAATAAGGTCACAGCATCATCCGGTCAACTTATTATGTTCTTACATAGACCTAGATCTACTTATTAGTAAATATAGTGACCTTTTTGCTGGGTACCTGTAGTTCTAGATCTAGAGCCTAGATCTACATAGATCTGTATTAAAAAAAAAAGAAAGAAAAGTTTTTGATGCAGGTGAACAAGTATCAAATTGATTTAGATCTAAATTCAGTTGCAGTGAGATTTAATGAATTGTAAAGTGTGAAAGCCAGCTACATTTTTAATTATTTTTACTAAAACCTCTTTCTACATGTCAGTTTTTGGTCATTCTTAATTTATAAGTAGATTGTCACAGTACAGACGTATTTAAATTGTATACCCAGTGCTAATGCTGCAACACTACCGCCCATACACACATTAGAAAAGAAAAAAAATTGATAATGATAAAAATAAATAACTGTGCACGGTTTCATGCCTTTTAAATGAAATTTTACATCCCACCTTGAATCTTCAATTATGTGTATCAATGAAAGAGTAATTGAAAGATGCCTGGAGGGGGCTACTGTTTACAATAAGTCACTGAGTTGGCAGAATGGGTTTGGCTCTTAACATAAAACGATTCTCATCAAACATGTTAATTACATTAATTGTGTGTTGTGCAGAGTGAGTTTCATCATCAGTAAAGCACAAATCCAGCATGTGATCTGCAATACCGTCTACTGTTCATGTATAAGCCAACATGTAAGTCTGTTCAACAAAATATTATTACACACACGTAAATATCTGCGTGCGTTTGTGAAGATATTCGGCTGCATGAAGTCCTTATATACAGTCGTAAAGTCCTTGAAAAGTCCTTGAATTTTAAGGCATCTAGGGAGTGTGAACCCTGTAAATAAATGTAGATCTAAATCGACAGACATGTGTTTTTTATAGACGACAATAGTCAGTTTGGTGAAAATAGAACAAAACAGAAGCTTTGATCAAGTGGTGGACTGAATAATTTCATCACACACAAATGCAAAATGTAATCCCATAGTTTATTACAATCAGGTGTATTGCTTCTCTTCCACAGTTTAAGTTATAATTGACCGAATGTCAGGAGAAAGGGAAATCTTCCATCACTAGTCACTAGTATACAATGAAATAGACAGAATCAAATAAAACACATTTGCCTTTTTCCAAACAAAGAATTAGTGTCACTGTTCTGTTCTGTTCGTTAGGGTTTCGGTCCCTTTCGGCGTGCCCCCGGGGGGGGCTGTGCCATATCGGGATAACCGTCCCATGTGTTTTTC
>JBCEWB010145481.1:0-10824 GCA_039654565.1 Peronia peronii | reverse complement strand
AGATAGATAGATAGATAGATAGATAGATAGATAGATAGATAGATAGATAGATAGATAGATAGATAGATAGACAGATGACGACAATGTTTGGGTTCAGAAGAAAAGGCAATTAAAAGAAGAGCGGAAAACAAGTGAATACATTATACAAGTAATCACCATAGTCAACATAAATAATGGTCCCTCAAAAATATGGAACAAACCTGAGGGGGAAAGGCTACATCAAATATTACACACATTAAAAAATTATGACTCTGCCTGTACTATCTGCTCAGTAAAAAGGAAAATAAAATCGGATGTATTAAAAAAAAAATACTGAGAAAACAAAGAGTGCCTTTCCTAAAGAAAGAGCCTCACGAGAGGGAAGAAACCCTGCCTGAGTGACTGTAGGTTTGCAATTAGCACCTTGAGGGAGACAAATCTGTGACAGATCAGTGATCAACACAAGCCATGGAAGTCAGCTGGAGACGGACGTTGTAACAAACAGACGAAATAGATCTGGCATCGACTGTCGGCATGACCTCTTTGATCTCCAGTCCGTGGGCTGCTAACTTCACCACCCTCACGTTCCTCTCTTTTTCTTTTGGCCGGCTCACATGCCCCTACTGCAGTGACAGGCCGCTTAGAGTAACCGCCATTTTTTTTTTTTTTAGTTTTTCCCTTACGTCTATGTTATTCTCGTTTTCAGATACGAAAAGATTTTGTGTAACCTTCTTTGGTCTAGAACTTCTTTTCAATTCAGAAGAAACTATAACCTAATGTATTACTGACACTTAGCAGTGACAGCAGTTGTTAAAAACTGTTCCATCTCAAAAGTCAGTACACTCTGATTATTTCCTAAAAAACGTCAATCAAAGTTCTTGAGTTTTATTCAGCTTTTATTTCCGATATGTCTTATATTGCCTTTCTGGTTGGACAGAACTGATATTTTCTTTGCTATGGTATTCAGTAGATTGATGAAGTGATTCCATCAATTGTAAAATGACAACTAGTGGAGATTCGAATGATTCGCTATAAAATCCCAATCTGTTGTTGGCTTATAAATAGATATGTTCTCGTACTCATGGGCTACATAAGCTTACATCAATTTCCGTAGCCCTTTCCATACAAAATGGCAAGTTTACCTTTGTCTGCCATAGGTTTTTGAACATTGGCCATATAATAGTTAAATCTGGTGCAATGCATCTAAAATCTTTCAGGATAATGGTTACTGCTCCCATGAACGAAAATATTGACATAATTCATGCAGTTGGATCATTGTACGGATAATCAGGGAATAATCAATTAGCCGGAGCATTATTTCGATCTTATATCCTTTTGTGTTGAATGACTTAGTCGTATAAATTAAACGCACTGAAATGTTTATCTCTTACAATTATTCAAGAAGTTTTTTTAATTTTTTGCCCAGAAGAAGTGGAGGAGAATAACGTGTTTTATAATGAACATTGAACTTTCTTCTGTCTATACGTTAAAATATGTATAATTATCTAAAGACAAAGTCATTAGAGATGTTAATTTGATTCGAAAGGTTTGGGATGTATCCAACTATAACGAATCACAGTGGTGAAGATTTTGAGATCTCTTTCCTTAATTAGCTCAAAATATAGTTTCATATATTATTATGATGAACAGATTTTTTTTCCCGGTAATAGTTATTTGATAAATAGGCCAAAGGTATGCTGATGTAAAGTTATCCTATGTCTTATGATCGTTACACAGTTTACATTTTAAAGTATCAAATGAAGATGTTAAAACATAATATTTCAAGTACAGAATATCTTGTTGTGTATAATGTTATTATTATGAAGATGTCATAAGCCATGGTTAGCAATAGCCTGATATGTATGTCCAAGCTCTCTCTACTGCACAAAGAAATTAAAGGTCATAATGTGCAAATCATTAAAAAATGTTCCAATGATATGAAAATGCCAAAGCGCTTCCCTAATGCTCGTTCTTTATGTTCGGAAAATATTTGTTTCCTGAAATAGGAAGTTCGTTCTGTTGTGACTCACTTGAAATGTATGGGATGAATAGACGGTATTCTGAAAGTATTACCGGTATTTACTAGGGTTGCATTGTGAATATTCAACACAAATACAAAGTTTTGAACTTTTTCTTTTAGAATGACCACAGCAATCGAGATCAATGCAACAAATACCTATCAATTCTGCTCTCGTGGCTGTTGACATGAATGAGAATAAAGAAGCAAATAGAGAGAGCAATAAGAACGCTTTCCAGAACAAGGCCACAACTACTAGTATTCAAAATATATTGCCGTCATCGCTGTCATCACCTAATAGAAATGGTTTGAACATTAAGATAAAGATTACCAGCCGATAACTATTAACATGATATCAGTACATAAATTTAAATAAAGAACAAATATGAAAAAAATATCTTGGGTATCGAATGTTCGATACTTTCTTCTTAACATCCCTACATCATCACCATCATCATTATCATTGTAGTTTGCCATCATCATCATCATCATCATCATCATCATCATCATCATTGTCATCGTCATCATCATTGTCATCCTCATCATCTCATCACCATTAAGCAAGGTGAAACTTAAAAAAAAAAATTTTTAAAAAAAAAAGATAAGTAGATAAAAAATCAATTTGGAACAAAGTATTACAAGAAAGCAGATTTCAAGTACAAAGAAGATTTTTCTAGTTTAAATTTTCCTGCTCTTTTGCTTCTTCTCATCATATATCATCATGATCATCACTTTTTTATTTCCAAATTGAAGATCGCCGCACTCATATCACCAGTTTAATCACAACCAACAGCCATTCACGACCACAGAAACAACAACAAGGAGAGGAACAGTGTAAACTAAAACAACAGTAATAAGAACAGTTGGACATCTATTATAATTACAGGAATGATCCGCTACAACTCTTAAGATAAAATGCTCGAGCAGTGTTTTTAACATAATGCTTACAGTTTGCTGATGTATTTTAACATGTTTATTATCGCTTATGATACGAGCGTGGCGTTTCAGATTGAAGTATCGCGACAGTGCGATTTCATTGTCCGGCAACCGCTATGGCTTTGTGCTGGCGCTGATTCAAACATTTTGTCACCACATTCCGTAGAGTACAATGCAAGAACAAAACAACTTACAAAATTACCCGAAGAATAATGTATCTTGATCTTGGCATAATTACTTCCTCTCCAGTCATATAATACTCTGTCATGCTGCGTCATTGACGGGCAAATCACAAGAGTTTGGCCCTAGCAAAAATGGTGAGCACTCAGATGTGCCGCCTATGTAGACTGTTGCCATGCACAGCTATAAAACATCTTGTGTATTTCACAGGGTACTGTTTCTATGATATCAGCCGTTCATTGTAGTCTGAAATGACGGTTGGATTTGACATGTCAAAGGCACTAACCATCACCATAACCTACCATGGCCTGTGACTAATGCCATGATGTCTAAAATAGATAATATAGGATAAGATTTGTCCTCAAAAGGAAATTCCATTCACAGTTGATTAGAAACAATTTATATAATTACAATGATAGTAATAAGATGAGGCATTCAGTGATACTTGCTGTTTCATTTGAAGTAGATCTAACTGAAATTACATCCTGTTAACAGCGTACACTTGTTTGGAGTGTTTGTAGCATCCATCACGATCTCTGCCAAAGAAATCGATGGCAACTACAATGTCAAATCTCTTTAAAACCAACCAAAGCCTTTTAAAAAGATCCCTTCAAAATTCAGCTGATCCACGGGCGAGTACCTTTAAAGCTTTAAAGCCACTGAAAAGCCTAACCCACTGTCAGTTCAATATTTATTTTGTGTGATCCATTGCTGTTTACCATGCACGGCTGCTCAAAAAGCATTTTTTAGAACTCTTTATTTGTTCCGAACAAGCTAATGCCCCAGCGACACGATTACAATTTTAATGAAAACTGCGTCATAGTGGAAATTTGTCTTTTCTCTTTTTTCTTCCTCCCGGACGTGATCTCTGATATCAACTAGCATTGGATATCACTTATCTGATTGTTAAGAGAAAACACACACACACACACATGCACACATATATAAAGATGGGAGAGCGATGGAAGAGAGGAAAGGAGAGACGGACGTGAACCAATGCAGCCCTAGGCTTAGTGCAGATTTTACCGATCAGGTACCGTTTCCCTCTGTGAGAGCAGTTTGCTGATTCTAGATCTGTTCCTGCTGGCTTTGTGGCCGCAATGGTGAGATAGAACCTGAAGAAATGCTGTAGTATGTTTTTATAACTGACGGGATTTCTGGCTGGAGCGAAGGACATGTCCATTTGCATCTACAGAGATATCTCCGTTATCCTGAAATGATGGAAGCCACCGGCGTGTGCCCGTAGGTTCTTTCCCTTGATAGATGGTTATCAGATATTTGTCATGGGTCACAGGAAGAGCATAAATATAGAAGGTGACGTCAGAGAGAGGTGAGATGGTGACCAAAACGTTCTATTCTTTGTAGCTTTACAGATTTCTGTGGAAAAGTCTGTTTGTACAGGCAACTGTGAAAAGATTTATTTTACATTCTCATTCTCATGTTCTTAACATTTTATAATCAGCGACCGATTTCATGGCGCGCTCCTCATATTTATATCTCAATTTTGGTGGGTAAGATCAGACCAAGCACTTTTTATAGTGAAATCATAGTACATTGCAAGATCTTTAATTTATTTTATATGACTTTTTTTTCAGCATGATGTTATAATACCTTACTTATAGTGCCCCTGACCTACGAATATTGATGGCAGGCTAAGGATCAAGTTCTGATTTTCTTTAAACTTTTGGAGCACGTACAGAAAAAAAAGGCAAGGATGAAGACGGCCAAAGTTTTTTTCTTTCATCTGCAGCTATTCATATGAGATTGAATGAGCTGGTTAGCCTACTTGCAGGCGGTTGAGAGCTCAGTAGGAAGTGAGAATGTAATGTTAACATAAGACACAGCATTGCGACAAAGTTGCGAGACTTCAGAGAAAAAGTGGGTTTTAAGTTAGTTGGCAGTTTATCGTACGTGTTCAGATATAGAAACAATGCTAAGCTCTTCGGGCTTGTTAACTTGACAAAAGCGCGTGTGATAGTCATGTGTAAAAGCAGTATGAAAGGATGTGACCAGATAATAGATGAACCAAACGAGGGACCATCCTACAAACAATCACACGAGTCTGGTCCATGACCACGAGCACTCTTTGTATTCCTATATGTCTAACTCTGATTTCCAGGGCAATATCGTATTATAAACTGAATAAAAATAAACAACAATAGCAATAACACTGGTAGTAACAACACAATACTGACATCAAACTTCTACTAAATTGTCAAGATATTTCGGGAATGTTTGTCTTCGTACAAATAATATTTGTAAATGTCCGTATATAAACTTCTTATGACACATCAGTAATAACTTTAAATTATTGGTGACTGATCCAGCGCATCTGCTGGTATATATATATCTGAAATCCATTCCAGGATTCTTACCTCGACAGGTTCTGCCTGTCCCATGTGGTGCAAAGTAGAACAGAATTCTCTGTGTCTTCTCAAGTCTGCTGTCACTTATAGATTTTGAACAGATGACAGATATGAATTGTTGTAGGGGGCCTGCACGCTCAGAAGTACTAAAACTTTACAAAGCCATTCTTCATGTTTATTTATTTACTTCCTATTCTTTTTTTTTAGGAGTTTGTTATCCTGTTTCACAGAGTAAAAGGCAACATGTACCAGTACCATTATTGTGAGCATTGGCAAAAACAAAACAAAACAAAACAAAAACAATAGAAAACAACACCAACAGCAACAACATAACAGAAACAAACAAACAGGGAAACAAATAAAAAGCAAAAACGATAACAACATTTAAAAACACAAAAACAAAACAAAACAAAAACAGCTTAGAGAGTAGGCGAAATGACGACAGAAAAGCCGGCCAAACAACAACAACAACACATTTTATTACTCTGTATCCTAGCACACAACTGACAGCTTGGTAAATTGTTGATAGCGATGTACTAATTTTAATGTCAATCAATCAACAGGATGGTAATCATCCAAAAAATATTGTGACAATTAAGATAGAAAAATTATGTTGACCATGAACATAGCAATATTTCAATAATATAAATGGTAACAACTCTAAAGATTGACACAGTCAACATGCTTAGGTCAATGACAATTACATGACTTCATAAAGTATAACATCGATGGTACTATTTACATTTTAAAGTGACAAGGATTATGAAATCGATTCTAAATGACACTATTTTATGATTTATATCTTGTCATGACATGGTTTTCATCTTTCTCCGCACCAGAACATTTGTACATTCCTTCTCTTCAGTGACAGAATCTGTGACTGTCGTCAACAACTAAACATAGAACTGTCATATTTCAACTGGCCATGAAGCATTTCCAAACACAAGTTTCCATGAGTCACATAATGAGGATTACGGCAACCAAAATTATAAATTAAGGGTACTGAGCCTGAAATGATCGATCAGACTCCTAGCACTTGTTGTTCTGGTAAGGAGAAGATAACAGATGTTTGTTCTCCGTTTTCATCATCGGTGCCCATCAGTTGTCGGAACTCAAAACAGAATAACAGAAACCACAGCGACAGCAGCAACAATCTTCATTATCAACGACTCAAGTTCCTTCTCCGCAGAACAAATGAACTTGAGAGAGAATGAAAACTTTCACTCAGACATCTCAGTTATCTTGGTAGAAACTTATTACAATCGCTTAAATGAACATTGTTATTTGCATCTCTTTTACATTGTTTCCTCCCCCCCTCTCTTTATCTTTCCCTCTCTCTCTCTTTCTTTCTCTCCTAGTTTATGTGACTTATGCATGTTTTTTGGCTGTTCTTATCATTTGTATATTTTTTTGTTTCTTTTCAGAGAATTTCGGATTACAACACAAGAAGTGGAGATAATAATATCTAACCAGGTAAAAACTACTTAACGGTTTTATTATAATTGATGTCGTTGTTTTGTTGTTGTTGTTGTTGTTTTATTTTAGCTTAGTACAATTATCAGAGTCTGGTGGAATCGGGAAGGGTTTTATTATCAAGGCTTAATTTATGAGAGTCACTGCTTGAGCATGTAGTTATGCAACTTGCATGTAACTATGTGTTATGTCTAGTTACTTAAGAGGCCGTTTCTTTCAGCACAGCTAATTATTAAGTCAAGTAATTAGTTAGAGGCGACAGTGCAAAGTTAGATCCAATCAGAAAATGAAATAAACCAGTTCTGTTTCCAACGACAACCTCAGTATTAGAGAACCGCGATTAGGTCACAGCTTTTCGCACCTACTAGAACGTGAAGGTTTTGTGTGTATCTGTTACTGTTTGTTTCATGTCGTTAGTTTTGCCTTTGAACTTCCCCAAGTATTTTGGTGAACCAGAGACCTTATACAGTTATTATAAGGTCTCTGGTGGCCTACGGAAGTGGAGATACTTTACGGTAGTAAATTTCAAAATCAGACTATCAGTCTCGCGCTTGTTGGCGTTGTTTGTTGTTGTTTGTTTTTTTAAAATTTTTATTTAATTTATTTATTTACTTGTTTGATGTAAGTTCCAGTGACAAATTGGAGAGAGAGAGAAAAAAAAAAGAAAGAAGAATACGGCCGTGTTTGGGGGAGGGGGGGGGGGGCTTATTTTATCCAAGTTTCCTCTAATTACCACATGGGCCACATAAACCAGCTGGACGTCTGACTCATTCATTTGCCAACTCGGGCCAGGACAACCTGATCTAGTAAACAACTCCACCATAATTAGCCAGCGCCATTTTCAACAATAATCTTAACCCTGTAATGTCAACGGTTCCCTGATAGTACATAGTATATTAATCTCTTGTTCAAGAGCGCTAGAAGATCATCCATGTCTGAAGGTGTCATTGTATGAGTGTTGTATATCGCCTGTATTCTGTGCTCTTTGAAAAGAAATAACAGTACAGAGAATGTCGAGAGAAGCCCCGACCGTGTCGACTTCCTGCCGGTTCCAGAGTTAATCTCTCATAGCCTGGGTCAGTGTCTAAAACTGAAAAGGCATTAACTTTTGTCTTTTAGGGAGTGTTGAATTTCACAGAGCGTCCAGTGGAGATCTTACTGTTCTAATTGAATACTGTTCAGTGTTGGGGTTCTGTCATTTCTATTGAATTCGTCTAAAACGAGGACAACGTTATGTATACATTGCTGAGACGTGATTGTGTATGGGTGTTGTTGTTGTTTTGAAGCAAATTCGTAGATCTGGCTGTGTCTTTTTCCCCATAGTTGTGGCCTTTGGAGCCAACACAAAATAAAATGAACATGTCACTGGATGACTGCGTTTGAGTGTGTGTGTGTGTATGTGTGTGTGTGCGTATGTGTGTGTGTGTGTGACATAGAGGGGGATAAAAGAGGAAGAGGAGTGGGAGTGGGAGAGGGAAAGGAGCCTACGAGGATATAGTTAAGGATAGGGAATGGATTCCTTTTAATTTTCCCATTGTTTACGTGATACCAGAGGTCGCTTTCCTTTCTTGAACTATGTAAGTTGTCACTTGATAAAATAACCTCTTTGTTTTACAGTCATGAAACACATTACGCTGGGAACAGCTTATACATTTGAAGTCGTCATTCTACAAAATACGAATACAATAGAATTAACAGATCTGGCAAGAAAAAGAAGTCATGTTCCATACGTTTTAATTGAAAGTCATGCCATATAATATTATCATTGAAAAATCCCCATCTTGTTTTAGTCATTTTTTTTTTTTACAGTCGGGTTTGAGTTTGTTTAACGTATAAGAGTTGCTTACCGGGGATTTAGAATGAATTCATTAACTTAACTTGACTTAAAGGATGAATCAGAGTAATGTGCCACGGTGATCAGGTTACACTTTAGCCCTGATTAATTTTCTTGGGGCTGTCATCAGTCACTTTCCGTTCTTTGTTTGTTGGTTGGTTGGTTATTTCAGTGGGGATCTCTGGATAACCGGAAGAAAAACGTAACTACTTTACTGGGTGAAATTGCAAGTGTTGATGCCCATGTCTCTTAATACAGTTCAAACTGAAGGGGTCATTTCGAGCTGAAAACAAGCTCAGTTAACATTTTTCCCTCCTCTCTTCCTCTCTCTTCCTGTCCTTCTTTTCTGGTCGTCTTTTCTCTTCTCATCTCTTTTGTCTTCTTTTTTCTTTTCTTCTGTCTTTTCTTCTCGTCTCCTCTTGCGTTCTTGTCTTTTCTTGTACCTCTTCTCTTATATGGTCTCTTCTTTTCTGTCTTTTCTCCTGTCCTCGCTTCCATACTCTTCCTTTCCCTTCAACAATCTTTTCAGCTCTTTTCTCTGTGTCTCATCTCATTCCTACCTCTGTTGTCTGTTACCTCCTGTTCTTGTCTCTTCTTTTCTGCTCTTCGCTTTCCTTTCTTTCGTCTCTTCCATGCTCACACCTACTCATCCATTACAATCTCAGCCTCTCTTTCTTACTGTTTCTTTCTCGCCTCCATCCATCCACCACTCCGTCTGTCCCTCCGTTCTTCTATGTCTTCTTTTTACTAGGCGGACATCAACGTCACTAACTTGTCTTAGTTTTAAACCCGACCTTTCCTTGCTTGACATATGCCCTGAATCTGAAGATTTTGAATTCAAACTCCTAGGTGGAGAGTTCATTATTCCTTCTGCTAGCAGCTGAACATCGCCAGTAGTAATTTTGGGAGAAAGAAAAGTGTGTTTTGTCTTATATAGACCAGGGATTCCCAACCGATGGGTCACGACCCCTGAGAAGGTCGCAACGCCTTGGCAGGGGGATCGCGTAGCCTTGCTAGAGGTGGTTTGGGATAAAATTAATTCTCTGTCTCAGTCCATTCGCCAATGGGCAACAAACGAGATGTCGCGTGACCAAATCAGTTTCCGTGCTTCCATTGTTGGTTTGACGTGGTGTTTTCGCTCGGACAAACTTTTGTGTTTTATTATGTATTTCTTTCTGTTTCCAGGACAGTAAAGTGTTATATACCAAACTTTATAATGGTAGTGATGGTTTGGGCTTCTTCTTAATCTCACAGAAGTTATGTTTAAGGCACATTTTGTCCAATTGTGATTATAACTCCTTCGTAGCCACTAACATTCAGATTTCCATCGCTGACCACTTGCCAATATTTACCTCAATATCGACACCGGAGAGTGCGACCCCCTCAACCCAACTGGGAATGAGCCCTCACAGACCATACAAAAACCCTGCTGAAAGTGGGGATAGCTATGATAAAGGTAAAGGCAAAGGTGTTGAAAAATCAATTTCAAAATCGGGTTAAAAAAACAAACCATCATGGATTAATTTTATATTTCTTTCCCTCCCCGTCACAGAAAATAGAATTTAAATCAAGCTGATGATAGTAGGAGGTCTCGTGGATTTCAACCTTTTGGCTAAGGGGTCGCGAGTGGAAAAACGTTGGGAACCACTGATATAGACTGTCGTAACAGAACACTATCTTAACATCGACCTGGCCATCCCCGAGAATGGAGTGTTTGTGTGTGATCCCGGCAAGTAGACAATTCATTACGATCTATCGCGAGGGTGGGAAGACTCTGTAGGTGGCAGTCGGGTAAATAGACCACAAACAACAACAATCACGACAACAAAAATACCTACGGAAGGATTGTGAGATAAAAAAAAGACAGATAGACAGACAAATACATTGATAGAAGGTAGGTCGGAAAGAGGAAGGGAAGGAAAGAGGTAGATAGATAAAAGGTCAAATTAATCAGCTGGCTGGTGAGAATGGATGGATGGATGGATGGATGGATGGATGGATGGATGGATGGATGGATGGATGGATGGATGGATGGATGG
>JBCEWB010145470.1:0-10824 GCA_039654565.1 Peronia peronii | reverse complement strand
ATTCCTAACATGTATGTAATTTGACTTCAAGCGCTCACTCACTAACTGAGCACAGCACGAGCACAGGTAACGTGCCCGGCTTATAGCCTGAGGGCTAATCTCTCGGCCTGGGTCAAACCGGCCATTAACTAGATCTAAGTGCTCCACTTGGAACTGCCGTGACCAATGCATTTCCACTCAAATTAAACTTTTATTTTGCATTTATATATTATATAGCTATTAACATCTGCCCTCTCTGTAACAGTAACCTGCACTGCATATATCTACATGAGTATTATGTTTTGTCATTACAGCAAGTTGTTCCAAACCCATTGACTGAGGACATGGTAGCTGAGAGTTTATCACTACTTTGTAAAACAGGTGACGGCCTATCACATGCATACGTTCGACTGGATATTCATGAAAGGTGAGTGCACACTATCTTTTATCATCTTTCTGTAGTTATCAGCTGCCCATGATTGGAATGAAAAGAATGGATATACTATTAATTAGTTTTCTCTTGGCAATGGGCATCTCTTCATGCTCTGCAAAAGTGTCTATCAATTCAAAAATAGTCCAGTGAGACACTAAAAGCTTGATCATGGAGAATGTCTGTCTTTCCATATGTGGCATGTGAAATGCTCACGATATGACCATGTGCTTATCCACTAGCCAAATGCCTTTAGCGCTGATCACATTTAGCTCAATCATTTATCTTTTGCTGAAATTTGAACTCCGTTGTAATATTTAAAAATTTATTTTATTTCTTTTTTTATTTGTCTGTGCATATTTCTAATCTCTTTTAATTTCTGTCACAGAGAAATAACAGAGATTGAAATCCTACAGTCCTTCATTCATCTGCGATATGTTGATATAAGCAAGAACATGTTGAAGGATATATCACCACTGAGTGCTCTTACACACATGCTGACCCTGAAAGCTGATGAGAATCTGTTGTCTACCGCCAAACTGGAAGAGATGCCTTTTTTGCAAGTGAGTTGATGAACGATAAATGTTTGTGATAGAAATGAAAGTAAGGTTAAAGAAACAAAGCAGAGAATGACAGGTACACAACTTTATGCTCAGATTTTATGCTATTTCTTCCACTTTGATAATGCAAGGAAAGGATATACACATTATTGAAAGGATATACATTATTGATCATTTTTGCCTGCCTGTAATGTGAACGTATCTTACATATAATGTATCTCATCAACTGTGAATGAATTTCCTTCTGAGAACATGTAAAATTGATCTTATCTTATTTTATTTTATCATAAATATCTTCGTTTTTGCTTTCACTAGCAAATGTAGGAAGCATACATGTTTACCCAGCTGTATTGTCTGGCAGTCCACCTAAAATAAGCAATAATCGGGTGTGGATGATGACTAGGAAGTTCATCTGCACTTAGAGAAGTGATGATGTGGAAAGATTTATTGCACTGACATGCAGCGACATACAGGAAGAATTATTGCTCACAATATAATTTTTGTAGTCATTTTCATGTATTTGTATTTGAATAGTTTACATGACTTATAATTTACATTAGTAATTAGCCAAAGTATCATGTCACTGGATAATTTGTGTTGTTGGCTGGTAGTTAATCATTCATCATCAACCTGATCTGATATATCAAACTGTTATTTGAACATGTATTATTTATGTGTACGGGTCTGTATGTGTCTATATGCAAATTAGTTTTTGTTTATTATTTTGTAATTTTGTTATTTTCATATTTAACCCCTATTTTTGCATATGTCTCCTCCCTTGTCATCTAGAAACATTCACATATCCCCAGTCAGACTATTCTACAATCTCCCTGATCTCCTCAGATATCAGTCCTAGTAATTCTTGCAACTGAGTGTCAGTTGGATCACTATACAATTATCAATGTTTGAATTAATACTTCTCCTCCCAGCCAACATGCATCCATTCAACCACATGAAGTCCCTTTCTTTCCTCCTCTCATAATTCTCATGATATCTCAATTTCAGAACACACGCCATCCCTTCATGACTAAATTTTGTAATGAACCTGTCATTATTTGGAGTAAATATTAAACAATTTAGGTTTGTGGCTTGATGAGAATCATTCTTGATAAACTCATACATTCATACGTATTATATAATCACTTTTTTCAGACTGTTTACATACACTTGTTGTATAATGCTAATGTTAGTTTTTGAATGCATGTATTAAAATTAATGCACTCTTATGATTTTTTTCTCACTGCGATTTTCATGACCTATGTTATTGGGTTTTAATTTTATTTCATGTTTGCTCTGTGTTAATGTGTCATTATCTCTGAAATTTTGTAACAGTTTTGATCACCTTATGAACTTTGTTAGATCAGTTTTCCAATAGAACATGGGTATGCCAAGTGCTGTTGTTGTTTTTGTATTAGTATCGGTGGACTGTATCAACATTATTTTTTTCTTATTATGGATCTCATAGCTTTACCTTATCAGTTAGCAGTTTGCAGTTTACTCTAGGCCTGTCAATTTAATCTGATAACCATTGATTCCTCCTGAAAGCAGATATCATTATTCCAAATGTAAAGAAAACAGAATTTTATATTGAAAATTTGAAGTTTTTAAGATTGCTTAACTGTGCACTACCTTCCCTCTATCTTTCTGACAATTATACTGCTAGGATTACCATGACTTTATCACACATGTACAGCTATAAAAAAAAAAAAAAAACAGAATCTTACAATGAAAAAGAAACTATATATTTATGTTTTTCTCTTGATGATGGAAAAATTGCACTGATCACAGGCCCTCTAATTATTAAAGTTACCAGTCAAGGGTTTTGCCTACATATTCTGTGCTCAGCTTATATATGCAGAACTTTTCTTTCCCTTTGGTTTTCCCTTATCTCAGGGGATATACTATGAAATTGCAATCAAATAAATTTCACACTTCACATGGAGTACTTGGTACATAATAATATCAAGCTAGTGTTTCGAGCCTATCATTCAACCAGTCTCACTCTCCGTTAGTCCAAGATGACAGGTTTTGTTTGTCTGTCAGCAAATTAAATTATCATATTAATTATTTAGTTTCTTTGTGTGCACAAATAAAATGTAATATTTCCACACACAGAGAAGGAAAACTTCTGACGGATCTTTTTTTTCTTTTTTTTTTTTTTGAGAAAGTTGTGTTGCTGCATTTTATTAGCTCAGCTGCAATAACTGTGACTATCTAAAATATGACTATTTTTTTGTTGTTGATTTTTTAAAGTACTGGACTTCAGAGTGTGACACTGGAAGTAACAAAAAAGAAAGAAAGGGAACAAACCCATAGAGCTTAGATTTTTCACATTGTTTCATATTTGTAAAAGATATACTATAGGCAAATACATGTACCCAACATAGAATTTCAGGAACTTATATTCTGTTATTCATTGTAAAGTAATTGCCAGAAGCATACAGAATCATCTCATACTGAGCCATATCTTCTTTGTCATGTAAGCCTTGATCTGTAGTTTGTTCATGTTGGCCCTAAACAACTTCATGTATACTGGTTTAGAGTTAGTGTACTTGTCAGCCTCTGGCATTTTGTTACAGAATGGCATATATCTTCCTGGGCAATTTTAGCTTTCTGTAATTGATTGGTAGACTAGTGGAGATGTTGATGATTGATAGATGGAACCTAAAGAAATATCTGACTAAAAGAGATGGGAAGTGAAATGGAGCATTCTTCTGGGAAACATGGTTTGTCCTGAATAAGGTCTGCGATAATACTTACTCGTACATATTAGATTAGTGCAAATGTGAATTAGGATTTGCCTTACTTGAGAGTAAGGTCAAGAAAGTTATTTCCATTTAATTTACTGTAAATTTTTGCTTAAATTTACTCTTAAATTTTCTTGCCTCTTTTGGGTTTTCCATCCTTGCTCACAACTATCAGACTGGTACAGTAAAATCCAAGCCATTATCCTTATTTTGTCCTTCTTATTCATGTAAGCTTTGTGAGAAGATAAATAATTTTAAAAATACTAATTTTACAGTCTTATTTATTATATTTTATAGCATTGTCGTGCTTCATTGTGTTTGATAACATTGCATTAGACATATATCAGTATTTAATATCTTTATCACATGATACTCAATTCTCAGGTTGCCAGCTTTAGCCACAACAGAATTGTGACAACTGAGGGTGTAAATCATCCCCTACTAGAGCATCTCAATCTCAACAGTGAGTGTGACAGTTTTTGTTTGTGTAGTCCACAATGTAGAAAATGAAATGGTGTTACTTGTTAATTTATTTATTGCCAAAGGGAAAAGTGTGAAAGAAAAAAATAACTTACTTGTGTCCTTGAAGTTCTTTGTGTTTTTTTTTGTTTTTTTGCTTGAGTCAGCTTTAGCCATGGATTTTTGTTTTGCACTAAGTTTATTTTATTTCCAAGACAAGCATATGAATATTATGGCAAGTTTACATGCTTTTATCTTCAGTGAAATGCTATCAGTAATGGAAATGAGACATAGATACATCTTATAACAGAGGTGGCTCAATGCTTTCCATCACAGATATATTCATTATATCTTAGCAGTTTCCTTGCAGGAAAAATTATTCAATGCCAAGTTCTTGTCTGGTTTCAGTCTTCCTTGTTTGTGATGTGCACCGTGTTCCAGCAATGCAGACTGTGTTGGTTGTTTGTAATATGTTAATAATTCTAAACTTACTACACACTTTTGTGCACATGATGAGACATGCTTGTGTAAGTAAAAAAGCAGCTGATGAAGAGCAACAATTAGAACATTTTCATAAAGGATTGTGCTGTCTGCTCTGACTGTCTTCATTAACAACCTTCATGCAAATTTTCAATATCACTTTCTTAAATATTATAGATCTGACGTATTCTACATGCATATGAAACTGATTTCAATGTAGATAGCAAAATTTTTGTTGATGTTGTTATTATTTTTTAAGAAAATTTTGAGCTTTCTCAAAATAAGATGTTGCCTTTAAAAAAATTTGGCACCAAAAAACCTAAACCTTTTTGTCTGGAGGAAAGACTTATTTCAGTTTCAGCCAGTTCAAAATAATGACTAGTATGGAAATTAAAGATTAGATGCTGAGGATTTGCTCTGTTGCTGTTTTTTTTTTTCAGATAACCGTGTAAAGGAAATTACCGGATTGGATGCAACAAAGCTGACAAGACTACATACACTTGAACTGCGAGGCAATAAACTTGAAAGCACGGATGGGATCTATTTACCAAATTTGAAGAATTTGTTCCTGGTAGGAAGTTTTCTTTTCACATCATGGTTCTTCTATATAAGCTTTATTAGGCATTTGCAGTGAGGACACGCTGCTAGCAAGCCAGCGGGTGTGACCAGGCATGAGGCAGCCAAAATCGGTGGTTATAAACAGTCACAAAATTTCTTTCAAAACAGCCAACTTTTTTCCACATCTGGCAAATGTTTTTGATATTTAGAGGACACTGAACATCATGATGTGCTGCATTTGTTGCTCGATTTCATAAATCTGGAGATATTTTTGTTTGAAATTGAGTGAAATTTTACTGCATAATGTTTCAAAAACTACCCGTCTTGTTTTTATCAAACTTTCCTTGTTTGTACTTGGAGCATTCACATGCTATATGAGCTAAAAAATTGCTATCAAAATACAACCCCAGGCCTTCTGATGTTCCCCAAAACCACGAATCATCATAAATTATCGATATCAGAGGAGGGAGGGCATTCGCTGATAATGCTCCCCAAATCTTTTGAGTATTACCGTCTGATCGATTTTGGCACCATATCTAGCTACAAAAAATGTGTTGTCATGCTTTAATTACGACACCAGTGTAAATTTATGAGAACTAGCAGTAATATCAGCAGACTAAGACTGCTAGTGTAGATCTAGTCAAGTCTTTTAGGTTCTGAAGAAATGGAGACAAAGATTCTAAGTAAATTCTTAGAAAGAATTCTCACTATTAAAACAGAAAGATGGGTGTATCACTTGTGAAAATTGAATAATTAGAAGAGCAAATGTAAAACAAAATTATATTCTTACAGTGGTCAGCTGGGCAAAAGTATCACTTACTTTCCCCTTTGAGAGGTAAATAGTGATAAATAGCTTTCTATGAGTTTCAAACAATTATTATATTTACAGTATGATTTTGTACACCAAGATATGCTAAATGCTGTGAAATGTGTGTAGATATATTGATCTTTAGCAAATTTACAGTTCAGAATGTGTTTTTTGTCCAAAGACTGTCACAGAATGCAGTGGCAAAAAATGGTTGGTTTCAGGGCCAAAATTAAATGTAAAAAAATTAATATCTCAGGAACTAATCAAGATATTGAAACAATTAAAAAGCATAATCATCAGAAGCTCAAGCTTTATCCTTTGGGACTATTTTCATTGTCATACGTAAACTTTGAAATTTTCACCGCAGTGCCTAGTTTTATAGAGAGACTTTTATTATTATAATATAATAATATATGATACATATGACTGACAATAAGCATTTGTGCCATTTTGCACAGTTCTTGTTGAGAAATGGAATTTGCTTAAGACGTGCAGTGCAAACAACATGTTTTTGTTTCTCTGTTTACCAGACTCCAGATTTGTATTTGCATCTGCATATATATGTAGGTCACAAAGAATGTAAGAGCTTTGTGATCAGAAAGCAGATAAGCTATTCTTTTTATAACATTTAATACAAAATATGCTGGGAATGGGAAACATTTTGCATTATCATTGTTATGGAAAAGCTGAAAAGATGCAGCGATAAATCTGTTCTTACACTTTGATATGTTTGGTCTTGATGAATTCATCATTACTAGGCTTAGAACAAAGATAATAGAGTAACAAGATACTATGCTGTGATGTCACACCACAGTAAGAGATGGATTGGTGGGCCACTACATACAGGGCGGGTCTAGCGTGGTAAACTGTCCCAGGTGGACATGGAAGTGAACAGAAAAAACAAAATAGCGAATCATAAATCTACATGGTAGAGCATTATTTCTTCACTTTTGCCTCAGCAAACTTCAATGACAAGAAAAGAAAGCTTTCCTGCATTGGATATGAATGAAAAAGCCATGAAATATACATTAACTTTTTCTTTACCATAGATGATAATACATGTATATGGGTTGTGACCACATTATTTAGTGGCTGAGCAGAAAAAAAAATACACCTGTGCATTCAGATGTGAATTTCAAGATGAAAATGACATCTAAAGTGTGTAGTGTTTTGTATCATTTCAAAGCTAACAAATGACAGATTATAGAAGTGATGCAAGAAATCATTTTTGCAAAACAAATTACTTGTGACACATGAAAGAAAATTGGTGGGTGAAGGGGAGATAATTAAAAAAGTAACAAAGGTTGTACAGTTTCATCAATATTTGAAGAAAACAAGTTGAAGAAATAAGAAACTTTCACTCAGAAGCAAAACTATACTCAATTTCCCACAAATTGATACTAAATACTTTGTGTTTCTTAGTTCCCTGTAAGTTCTGTTGGAGTTTTTGAAAATATTGGGGGCTGCTGAAATGTGGCTATTTTGATTCTACTTTTGTTCTTTTCTGCGAAAATCTACAATCCTGCACACTTCCATGACACTTTTCGGCGCCAGATGTTCCTATTTTTTTTATTTCACGAACTTTTGGCATTGAAAATGTGGAACATTGTGTATCTGGATCAATTCAGTGCTTCTTTTCTGAAATACCAATATATCGGCCTGCGGTAAAAATGGCGACCATCAGCCCACCAATATATCAGTGTGTGTATAGAAAGAGTTAATTGAATGATACATTATAGAAAATGACATACGCTTTAGTTTATATAATAAATGTAATGGATTCATCAGTTTTATTTCTACTCTTTATAGAAGGGGGTGGGGGTCTGGATTGGCCAGTTTCAGGTCAAAATGTCCTTTTTCATTTTTTTTTTTTTTTAATCTTAGAAAGAATAATAATTTCTGGTCCAGAATGTTCCCATGACTAAAAAAATTATTGATTGCAGATTTTTTATGGATGGGGGAAAACAAACTTCAGCAAAATTTCCGAAGAAATGAAGGGAAAAGATGGTGTTGCCAGCTCTTTTATTCTACAAGGATTCAGCAACTGCTGAATTCTTGTGAGAATTTCTACTGTTTAAAAAAATTTCATTAGACTTTGGTTGGGTAGATTATTCAGTTAGTATAAGGTGAAAGAAAGAAAATGTTTCTGCAAGAGTATGTTACTTATCAAATAGCAAATATGGGCCCCAAGGTCACATTTGAGATCCAAGAACAAGCCCTCCAGGAGGCATAGATAGACTTTGTATTTCATAGCTTATGGTTATTTAAAATTTTGATGTCCTCTCTGCCAAAGTAAAGAATTTTGTGCATATTGAAGTTTTTTCAGTGTGTTTTTTTTAAGGTCAATAGATTTCATTTTTTGCATTTTTTTTTTTTTTTGGCCTTATTTTTCTATCTCTTCCAAATCTTACCAATATATTTTCATCATATTTGACCCACATACTTTCTTTGGTGTATGAAATATTGACGAGGCTTTCATTGTATCTCTTTTAGTTTTTGAGAGCAAAAATTTGTAATGAATAAAAATGCCAATTTTATACATATTTCGTCTGCTGTATGACAAAGAGGGGAGTAGGTAACAATCCTGTAAGACAAAAAGGCAAATTCTTACCTTCTCTGCGTGACAAATGGGCAAATCAGTCAGATAATTCATTGACTGATTTGCCTCTTTGTTATGCAGGGAAGTTAAGGGTTCACCTTTTTGTCATACAGGGGTTGTTACCTATTTGCCTCTTTGTTGTACAGGCAATAATTTGACATTGATATTTTCAAAAATTCATAGAAAAAAGCTATCGATGAAACTCAAACTCCCTCGTGTAATTTTTCAGATGTTGGATGTTAGAAATGACTTGTAAAGTTTGGAACAATTTGGAATGGAGGAGATAGATTTTGAAAAACAGGGCAAAATCCATGACGGTGGGCATTTCCATGGCAACCAGACAAGCTAGCAAGTTTCCAGGGACACATTCTGAATCAGACAAACATGTCAACTACATGTGCATGTAATAGAATGACTTATGGTCAAAGACAAAAAAAAAGTTTTCAAGTTTGCTAAACAAAAGTACTAGACCACACTGGATCAAAGTAGGGCAAATTTTTACATTGTTTAAAGATTTTGAGAAGGAATGTTGTGATTACTATGGAAAGAAATATGTCTTTTTTTTGCTCTCTTTTGTCATTTGTCTATCTTCCTTTCTATCTCTCTGTCTGTCTAGCTTTCCTTCTCTCCGTCCCTAGATATATCTTCTATAAATCTCTAATTTTTTGTCAATGTCTGCCTCTTATTCATCCAACATCTAATCTTCATCTCATTATTTCCTCTCCCATATTCTTCTTCACTGCATTAATTTCATCTGTTAACGTTAATAAGATATATATCAGAAATTAGAAAATGTAATTGAATATTTGTTATGTGTTGAGCTATAGAGAAATCTGTCACACACTGATTAGTTGTCAGACTAAAGGAAGATATTGAAGTACTTCTCAATTTTTCAGAAATCAGTTTAACAATCTACATAAATGTGTTTTTGAGGAGACAAACATCATTGTCTGTGCACTTATAACTGAAAAAGAAAGTGAATCTCAGATTCCATTAAAGAACTGCATAATACGTGTAGCAGTAATACTACAAAGCCCCACCTTTACGTGGCACATATATCACTAAAAACATTTAAATTTTGCTGTTCCAGCTGGGCATTCCAAATAATAGTGAAGATGAAATGATATAAATTGTTGTTTATATTAGGCTTGTTATGCACTGAATTGTAAACACTATCCCCTTTGAAAATAATGTTCATGAATTCATAGTCACCACTATTTTTCCTCCAGGCTGCCAATATGATCAAGAAAATTGAAGGCATGTCCAGACTCCCAGGCTTAACCACAGTTCATCTTCGAGATAATCAGTTAGAAAATCTGTTGGGATTCTCTGAGGATCAAAAAGCCTTACAGTATATTAATCTCAGGTAAAGTCAAGGAGATTAGAAGGAGATTAACTCCACTATTTAAGATCCTCAGAATCAAAGTAAATCAAGTAAAAAGTTCTTGTTCTGCAAACTGCTTAAAGTGACAATTAAAAATAACATAGTCTAGCTGCAGAAGAATCAAGCTTCCATGTCATAATCATTGTTTAGTGTGAAATATTTAATTATGTTATGTGTATCATCATCCTAGCTCTTTTTTCAGATATTCAAGATAGTTTCACTGAAACCCAGAAGTGCCCCTTGATCAATTTAAAGTGTGGTGCAACATCAACTACTTGTGTCTATTTTCATTTGTTTTTATTTTAATGAGACAGTACCATTGTAGTAAAACCTAATACAATAAAAACTAATAAAATATCAATCAGGATTTTAACAATAAAAGAGGCAGATCCATTTTAATGTCCCAAAGCTGCTCAATGTCTTCTGCAGCCGTTCAAATAGTGGACATGACATCAGTCTTACTGTAGGCTTACTCACACACTAGTGGAACTCCTGTCTTGTAAACTACAGTAAATAGCAGCGTGAGCAACAGCATGACCATGAACTGTCAATCCGAGAATAATCTAACTTTCAGTGGGAAAAATGTGAGCTCACCTCTTTCCCATGGAAAAAAACAAATAAAAAATAGAAAAGAAGAGTAGCAAAAGACCAGCAGAAAGCTGGCTGACTGACAAATGCTAACTGGTCCATTATCAAGTCAGCACTGGCAAAATTGATCAGTGACATTATTAATACATACACTCAAACACGGTTAGAACGAAATTTGCGGGAAATGGAAATCATTTTCGTTCTATCGCTAGTTTGTTGTATCCAAAGAGGC
>JBCEWB010145459.1:0-10825 GCA_039654565.1 Peronia peronii | reverse complement strand
CTTTCTTAATTGATGGCTTTCTAATACAAGTAGTCTGTGTTTCAGACCAAAGTATCCTGATTCTCTATTTGAATTAAAACAAAAAAGAAATCATGCAGTTACCAGTTCAGTTTCATGTATAGACAAGCCCAGAAATGAACGAACCACAGCATCCAAAGGTAAATGTTAACAGAAGGTTGAAACACAAGAACTCTTATAATGAACAAACAAGTATTGTATAAAATGAAGAGGGGCAATAAAATGATCAAAGAAAAGAGTGACTTAATGCTCACATGGTTCCAGACTCCTATCCTACTCGATTTTATTTTCATTATTTAATGTCTGATAGTATCAGCTCATTGCAAAAACTTTTTCAAACAAATATTTCATATGCTTTGCTTTTGTGAACCATGGTTTACAGAGACAGTGAGATGGTAATTCAACTGACTAGAGTCAATACTATTGGGTTATTTTATTCAAAACTATTGTAATAATGCAGATTACATTCAGCACAAATATAAGTGATATAAGTATACATATATATACGAGGGCTATCTGGAAAGTAATAAGAAAATAGCCATAACTTTCAGATTAAACAATATTTTTCAAATCTGTAAACGGTGCGTAACAGGAGATTTTAAGCACTTTCTTGTGGTCAAATATCGGCATCAGTGTTGAATGCATTCTCTCATTATGGCGCCCCACATCGCAGAATGGTCAAAAGTTGAGATGAGGGGGATTGTGCGATTTCTGAATGCAAAAGGAAAAAAATCCTACCGAAATCAACAATGAAATTCACAATCTTCAAGACACCCACAAAACGTTGCTCACATTCAAGAGATCATTCAAGAAGATAGGCGACTGACTGAAAGTTCTAGACATTGCTTCAGCTCTTGAAATTTTAAGGAGCCTTGTTCATGAAATTATCTATGTGGACTTGGATTATGGAAGGGTTTCGTCTAGATGGGTTCCAAAACAGTTAACTGAGGATCATAAGCTGTAGCAAATCAATGTTTCACAGAAGCTTCTGGATCGGTGCAGACGAAGTGGTGGTGGTGGTGAGAATCCTTTAGCTGAAATGGAAGGTGACGGGGACTTCCAAGGAAATTGTGAATGATTTCTTGAACATTTGATAACTGGTGATGAGACGTGGGTGCATTATGCAATGCCAGAAAAAAAAAAACATGATTCCATCATCTGGAAGCATCTGTCATCTTTGCCCACAATAAAGTTCAAGGTGCAGTATTCGACAAGAGCACTTATGGCTACCATGTACTGGGATGCTAAAAGCGTCCTTCTGTCAGACATTTTGGCTCACAGACAATGCATTAATGCTGCTTGTTATTGTGAAACACTTGCCCGATTGAGAGAAACTTTGTGCCGCAAGAGCCCGGGGTTACTGAGTAAGGGCGGCATTCTTCAGCATGACAATGCGACACCCCACAATGCCAAACTGACAAGAGACTGGCTCCACTGCTGTGGGTGGGAGATTTTACCACATCCACCCCAAAGTCCTGACATGCCTTTATCAGATTATCACCTGTTTAGGCCTCTGAAACACCATCTTGGAGGAAAAAAGTTTGACTGTGATGACAACCTCACTGAAGAAATGCAAGATTGGTTCTCATCACTTGACACAGATTTCTTCAAGGAGGGTATCTATTCTCTGACTCAGCACTGGCAAAAGTGTATCAATTTCCAAGAAGACTACATTAAAAAGTAGCCAAAGAGTGACAGTAACTCTTTAGTCAGTTTCTGTTAGATCCAAATAGAATGTTTACTTTATGTTAATTTTCTTATTACTTTCTAGATAACCCTTGTATATATATATATATTTCATTACCTGTATTATGTCAAGCAAATCCAAATATAAATCCAGTAGATAAGAAGTTACAGAACCATGCTGAACATTAGTTTTGAAATTGTCAAAAAGTGTGTTAAAAATATACATGCAGTATCAGATATGTGCCAACAATTGTCAAGGTACCTTGATCATCGAATTAAAATTAAAGCAAGAAATATCAAAACAGAACCCGCGGGGTGGATTATATCCATTGGGCAAGACCCCTGTAAACAAATCCGCAACACTGCCTGAGGAGGAGATAGACACTGATAAAGGGTACAGTCTAACAAGGCAAATGCTGATGCTGGGCAAAAAGATAATTTATAACCAAATAAACAAAACTTAAATGACTGATAAAATAATGTTTGTATTTGGCTCTAATTCATACAAAAGGTACAGCTGTTTGTAGACTAAGGAAGATCCATGTCAAGCCAACAGATCCATTTGGTGATACCTGTCTGTTTTAAACAGGCCTGGGCAATTCAGAGATATTGGTCATATTTCCAGAATAACAGCTGGCACTACCATAATGATAAACTAATGCACAGCTGGTTGGTTTCATTCACACTATTATAGCTCCCACATATGATGTAGAAAGGTAATGTCTAAATGGACAAATATAAAATTCAACACAGACAACTCTCCCCATTACTAACATTAACAAAGGACATGTCTGCATAGCAAAAAACAGCAAACACTACAGATATTACATAGATATACTGAGATTTTCTTCCTGACACTGTCAAATAAACTTGCTGGAAAACATAAAATTATAAACTCATGGCTTCCTTAACATAGTTTCCTCAAGAGCATCAGACTCAGGCTATGAACTATGATCATTTCCATCACTTCCAGTTGCAAATTCTTTGGCCTATGTCTATGGTCTGCTCTGGGGAGTCTTTTGACTGCCTATCTGTAGCCATTATAATGTTTTATATTATTGCCTTAATTGTTTGATATGATCCTTGTGCGTCATGGTTGCTTTGTCTCCCTTGCCCTGATCTTAATAATCTATGACTTATAAAAATCTATTAAATGAAATCCTGAAGAGATATCAATTTTTTTGAAAGCATATATCTTGATTAAACTGTCCATAAGAATGCATTTGTTTCTGTGACCAGCTAGATTCTGAGGCTAAATAAAAATAATGTCAAGTCTCTATGCACGTAATGACAAACAATACAATGCGTCCTATGTTATCTGTTTGCATTGCCGGGTGCAGTGTTGATCGCTGCAGCCAATGACATAGATAGGGTAACAATATGCAATGGGTATACTGACCTAAATTCTGGGGACTGCCTTTCCAGACAAATTCCATGGTTTTGCTTTTCTCTCTTGTGTCTTTGTCTTGGTAATCCAAGCGGCCAAAGAAGAGACCATCAAAGCCAAACTAGTTTATCAAAGAGAAAAGACAACACAAAAAATTGTCGTTTTTAAATAACATCACAATCACTCCTCGTTGTTCATAAGCTGATAATAATAAACACAAGATTTCACGAAAACCCAATGCAGAGGTACATCAGGCATTTTCCTAAGTCATTAAATCATGAACACTTCTTACTTCTCCATTTATTTGGAGGGTATCTAGGTTCAACAGGCTCACAGCAAAGAGTTTTAGTCATAAATTTCCTACCTATTGTAACAGAATCAAACCAAGAAGTGAGGCAAACTGATGGCTGAGGCAAGGTCAAGGTCATGGGTAAATCGAATTTCCAGAAATATTGGTGAACTCTATTGCACAAATTCACAACGCTGTAGAGCTTACATTTTTTAAACTTTATTTTTCAGATTTTAAAAAATTAAATATGGACTTAGGTGCATTGAAGAATGAGATGGTGACATTTAATAAGCATTTTTCCACTGGATTGGAGGGGGGGGGGGGGGGGGATGCTGTGGCAAAAAATAAAATGCCAAATAAAACTGAAAAAAAACACAAAAAAAAACAAAGAAAAATAAAAGAGAAATTAATTTTGGCATTAAGGCCCAATCTTACTTAATGTAAATAAATGAAATGGGAGCTCCTCAGAGGAACAGAACGCATGGTGAAAATATCTGGAAAAGGTGTTACACATTTATAAGACTAATAGAAGGGTAGAATGACAAGATCAAGACCTGATAGCTGCCAAAAGAGCTCTGGAAGATTGTAATAAATTAAACAAGCTCTCTCTTTTTTTTTCATAACACGCGGGAGGTAGGAACATGAATAAACCTTCTATTCCAATCAATAGCTACCATTTCAAAATAATTTGCAGGATCAACGTAAAGGGTAAATGACAGAGAAAAAAAAAACCTGACAAACCCTGGCTTCAGCATCAGGCCAGACTTTCACCTGTACCAGCTGTGGCCAAATCTCACAATTCCCTTTACAGCTCTTTGTTGGGGACAGCTTCCTTTACTGTCCTTTGTTGGGGACTGTCCCCCTTATTGTTCTTTCTTGAACTGCCCCTTTATTGTTCTTTGTTGGGGACCACCCCCTTTATTGTTCTTTGTTGGGGACAGCTTCCTTTAGTGTTCTTTGTTGGGGATTGTCCCCTTTATTCTTCTTTCTTGAACTGCCCCTTTATTGTTCTTTGTTTGGGACTGTACCCTTTATTGTTCTTTGTTGGGGACCATCCCCTTTATTGTTCTTTGTTGGGGGGACAGCTTCCTTTATTCTTTGTTGGGGACTGTCCCCTTTATTGTTCTTTGTTGGGGACAGCTTCCATTATTGTTCTTTGTTGGGGACAGCTTCCTTTATTGTTCTTTGTTGGGGACAGCTTCCTTTATTGTTCTTTGTTGGGGACTGTCCCCTTTATTCTTCTTTCTTGAACCGCCCCTTTATTGTTCTTTGTTGGGGACCACTCCCTATATTGTTCTTTCTTGGAGACCACCCCCTTTATTGTTCTTTGTTAAAACCCCCCTTTACTGATCTTTTTTGGGAACCACCCCTTTCGTTGTTCTTTGTTGGGGACCACCTCCTTTATACTTTTTTTGTTAGGGATTACTCCCTTTACTTACAGTTCTTTGTTGGGGGTCATTCCCTTTATAATTCTTTGTTGGGGACAGCCCTCTTTATAGTTCTTTCTTGAGGATCATTCCCTTTGCACTTCTTTGTTGGGGATTACTCCCTTTACTTACAGTTCTTTGCTGGGGATCATTCCTTTTAAAGTTCTTTGTTGGGGATAGCCCTCTTTATAGTTCTTTGATGGGGATAATTCCTTCTACAGTTCTTTGTTGGGGACAGCCCTCTTTATTCTTTATAGTTCTTTGTTGGGGACCACTCCCTTTATATTTCTTTGTTCATAAAGCAGTGACCATAATCATTATACCTGAGCAAACAAAGATGCCTGTTCTCTGGAATGACCGAAAGGATCAATCTGCCACCCAATTTTTGGACGGGCACAGTCTCCAAAGTTGTTGCGGAGGAACTCAAAGCCCAGCTTGTGCTGGTCAATGATAGCTGTATAATGTGTGCTCGCCTCATCATTCATGCACCAGCCTCCCAGGATGAATTCAAGCCGTCCTGCCCAGAAAAACAAAGAGAATATGTTCAAATATATATACCCATAAACACACACAATATGATTTTTTCAAATGAAAATTTTTTTTTTGCGTCAAATCAATAGGCGACTTTATCTTAACTTGTAAATAATATACAAGTAAATAATTAAGCACCCAGAAATTTGTCAAAATAAACATAACTATATGCCCCTTTTTTTCATATCTGCACAAAGAGTTGTATATTTTTTTTTTGTAAATTACTAATTGCTGGATGTTGCATGCTGAATTGCCAGTTCATCAAAAATGAAAAACTAGCCAAGAAATAATAAATCAAAATACTAAAAAAAAAAAACTACAACAAACAAATACATAAACAGCTAAGGAGATATGATGTATCTGATCTATCATTTTAACAGTGGCAACAAAAGCTTGCTCAAATTTTTCATGGACTTGATCATGGAAAGTCCTGTCTGAAGCACTGATGCAAAGAATCTCTGTCTTCACTACACAGTTCCTTACCCTCATTGACTAAGTCCTTGACTCGTTGCTGCAAATCACTATCCTGTTCGTTAAACCAACGAGAAAAGAATGCAATCTCGACATAGATGAAGCGTTTATTGGGATCAGCCAACAGCTCAGGGATTACGCTGTCTAAAATGAACTGTACCTCTAAAAGAAATCATTAGATAAACAAAACAATCAAATTTAACAGCAAGACGTTCAATATAAAATAATTCTGCTCTATGTTGTATGATATCCTTCATTGAGCTTAAAGAAAAAGTAGCAAGAAAATATTAACTCTTTCAATTAAAACAAGTATTAGTTCTTTCAATTCCTAAATCTGCATTTAATTAAATTGTGACTCATCATTAAATATAAAGGGTCATCGGTAACACAAAATTACAGTTCAATTCTCTGACATTTAACCTTTTTTTAAATTGCTTATAAAAATTTTATGTTTTCTTTTCATGTACTAAACAACAGTAAAAAATGCAAGATAAAAGGATAACAACTGGTTACAAGATTCCTAGGCCCTCAAAAAACTATATACATTGCAACAAGACTCAGTATACAGAATCAAGAAGAGGAAAAAGGTAATAGTCCCCATTACAAAAATGAGTGCAATTTGTTTCTCATGCCAAACCATATAGATCTGCAAATCACGAGAAAATTCATGAAATCTTACAAGTATTTATGTAAATTGCTCGATGTAGTTTTCCTGATGCAAACAAACACTATTAATCATGCTGGAAGTTTGGATGAATATCTAAAGATCATCATACTAGCATCATACATGATCAAACATATGACACATACTCATAAGTCATATGAAGAAAAAGAGGGGATGAAATTCTGAGGAAAGAGAAAACAACTGATCACAATGAAGAGGAATGAGATCAGAAAATTCTCTTTAAAAAAAAAAAAAAAAAGGGAAAAAGTGAAATCTGGCACAACTCGAAAAGTTGGAATGGAGTCATGATTGCAAAAGTACTGATCTAAAGTTTATAAAAACTCACCTTTGTAATAATACTGATCTACTGACATAAGCCAGCCAACATCATCATGAGTATGAGGCACGAGATGGACGTTAATCATTCCTGATTTCTCCGGATTACATGACTGGAGAGAAAGCATTAATGTTCATCTACATTACTCTCTGATAAGGACAGTCTCCTGAAGAGACTGTATAGTATCACTGGGATTTATTTCACTCAGTTTCACAGAATTTGCTCCCCCAGCCCTACAAAAAGTGATATGGGTATTATTTATTCATTACAAACAAATGCACTTTGTATGACAGTGATGGACAACCCCAAAAGAGTATTCATTAAATGGATGGACTGTACATACAAACTAATTGTCGCTTGCAGGTACATTCATAAAGTAACTGATTAGAGTAATGGTAAAATATCAGCAAAGCAGTAATGGACAGGAACGAGTTTTATATGCTAGTGTTGAGAGCTGTTTACCTTAAGAATAACTGGGAGAATATAATAAGGAATAATTTTGTTATGACGGTTGCAGACAGAAATTGGTTAAGAAAGTGAGGAAAACAAAGGAAACATAAAAAGAAATATGTTGGGTATATACTATATGACAATTTGTCTGATGATGAGCTGTTATCAAAAGACAGGAAAACTTTAGCTCAGAAGGACTGCATGTGGAAAAGTGTTACCACAATTCACCCAGGGTTGTAAGTGGACATCTTTTAACAATGGTTTAATGTAGTCTTCAAATCTAAAGAAAGTTCCGTCTCTGAATATTTGATCTAGTCTTACTCTTGACTTAAAGTGATAATTCCACAAGACTGAATTGAAGTAAATCAAGATTTAGTTTCTAGACATGAACTACTTAGAAATCTTCTTTCGAACACAAATTTCTCAGTTATAGTTTTCAGCATTTCTTTTTCATATTTAAAAAATTCATTCAAAATGAGTAAATGCCTACTGAAGCCAAATGAATGACAGATATGTCTCAAGGCTCATTGAAATGAGATGTAAGTTACTGGGCTAGAGCTGAAAAATCGGGCTTTGAATGTGATGAGCGGGATCAGACAACGAATTTTTTTTTTATTGTAGAAATCAAAAGTACATTCATTTCTGAGCAAGACTGTATTGGTCTTACCCTCGATTTATAAATATTCTTCATTAAAACTGGGTTTTTGTGGGGCAGGTATGTAGATTTATGTGTTCGACCGTTCATTTAAACTCAATTTTCTTGGAATCTCAGTCATTGCTAGGGAGTCCCCCCTTGTCTCTTTAAACTGCAATATCTCTGGCTAGAATAAACCTAGCTCAGAACTTTTCCACCATCCGAAAGGGTATGAAATAAGCTTTCACATGATACCAAAAATCCCTTATGGTGAAAAATCGACATACGTCTCATTTTGACTGGCTGCGAGACATATCATATTACTCGCAATATTTAATATGGTATTCAATCCAAAAACCTTTCTTAAAAGTCCTGTTTCTTAATTCCATGTTCAAGTGCGCTGAAATGCACTCCCTTGCGATCTTAACCCACTTCACTGTTACGCCAATTCTGCGGTCCTGTGCAAAGCACCAGTGTTACGGTCAATTTCCCTTGCTCCGTTCACCACTAACCTTCATTTGTATGCAGTCCTACCCACTGTGCGTAAGCCAACCAGTACCTGTTCTCTACTTTCCCACATGCAACAGGAAGCATCAACTTTTATTTACTCAATGTTACTAACTGTTACATGAAGCAGATTATATGCCCAATTGGGTTTTTATCGCTGGATCACGTGCCAATCAGCAGGTTCTGGTATTTACTATTATCAATGTTTCTTCGTGTAGATGTGGATCAGAAAAGGATCAATGGAGACAAGGGAGTAATAGGGAGTGAGTTGATTGTGGACATACCAAGTATGACTTCATCCACATGAGAGACCACTTTTTGTATGTACTTCATAGATCAAATGTTGTTAGCTGAGAAGTGGTTTTATATTGAGCAAATATAATATGATGACAGCGAAGTAAATAATAATTATATAGACATCTAGAGTCTATATAAATATAGATCTAGATATTGTTCTAAAGATGAACTTTTTTTTTTCCCCCCCGTGGTCCAGGAGGTTGAAAGACATAGATCTATATAGAATGTAACCCAGTAGTAAATTTTTGATGACATACCTCATAGCCACATGTCCCAACTTCTTTCTGTGGACGGCACGATACAGTTGCAAACAAAAGACACAGTGCGGTAAGGACCCATGTCTGTGGTGCCATTATCGGTTGCGCTTACTATTGAGCAGACACCTGCCTGACAGTCTTCGAATGAAGAAGGTTCCCCGTCAACCAGAAACCACTGAAAAATAACCGCCTATCTTCGTCGTCCACTCTGGCTAATCAAATGTGATGGGTATTATCAATCTAACTGACCCAGTTTTAGTTGGACAGACTAAGTTGGTATTACGGTTTGAGCCTGAGAACTAGATCTAGCGACGAAGATTTCATAACTGGCACCAGTATCAACGCTGAAGAGTTTATCCATTTCCCACATGACCTAGCGATGTTGTAAAAAAAATCATGTGACTGGTCGATCACGTGATTGCGCATGTTTTGTATCACAGCTGTTTGTGTTTGGTGACATAATGATAATAAACACTACTCCAGTGGCTCTGCTGGGGAAAATAAGGAGATCCTCACGCTTTTTAAAAGTGGAAATATGCGCTCCTCCTATTCGCCAAAGAATGGGCCCTATGAGAACATTTTACCCCTACCGTCTAAGATGGTGATAGATAGAGGCGAACTTCAATCTCATATTCATGTCCCTATCCCTGAGATTTGGTTTCGGTAGTTCCATGCCACAACCACTATCACCTTTATGTAGATCTAGTCTTCTAAAAAAAAAAGATTTAAAAAAAAATCAGTGATTCGAACTAAGGATCTATGAATGGGCCATTCTCACAAACTGATCGACAACAAAAACAGGAATCGAGTGAATATCAAGTCAGCGCTTTACGCAATCAATGTTCACCATGCATGAAAATACATGTAGAAGTTTATTCTACTTGTAGCTGCTAATCATGAGATCAATTTCCCTGGAAGCTGACCACGAAATGCATTTACAAATCAAACCAGCTATTCTCTGTCCTCCAGCGAAACAATGCAAGACCAAATACGAGTCAGAATCAAAGGTTTCATTGTTAGTTCAGCCTTAATGATATTCAGACTGTAAGTTACAGGGCCAAGTTTCTGATGTTAAACTGCATGTAGATTGTTTTCTGTCATCAGCACTGTTTGTTTCAATCAATCGTACATAATTTTGTCCACTTATCCACTCTTTACTCTTTATAAGTCCGAATCATAATTTTGTACTTCATGAGTTGCAAGCAAATTTAGTTAGTGTTCTGCACCTGTTCGATGGTCAGGCTTTGTTCCGGGTAGGATTACCGCCAAGTCATGACTCAGATTTTTCAACATTTGCAAGATAAAATGTATGGAAGAATGTTAGTATTTTGATGAATTAATAATAATTTTATGCACTTTGTGATTCTGTTTATTTATTTTTTATTTATTTATTTATTTTTAGTTATCTATGTGAATCAGAGCATATTTTTAGAAAGATGTAGGCCTATGTCAAAATATTATATGTTTGTTCTCTTCTTTTATTATCATGTTCTCATCATTTTTAGTCTGATTATACGACCTGCTTGTGGACTCGAATGATAACGCTAGAAACGCTGTCAAAGCATTGTCCTTGAATAGATAAAAGAACATTTATTGTTACGTTTTTGCCAGTTCATCTAATATCTGGACCGATAACACATTCTTCACTAACATAGGCAGTGTTCCCAACACAACACACCTACTCAATGCATCTTGTACAGTCCAGAGGTCATCCGTCGATAAATCTTATCTGCACTTGCTCAAAGAACACCAGAACGCCATAAAACTCCATGGCATATGTTAAACAGCACACCGATCTATCTATCTGTCTATCTATCTATCTATCTATCTATCTATCTATCTATCTATCTATCTATCTATCTATCTATCT